>PVJA010026333.1:0-29777 GCA_004027025.1 Myocastor coypus | reverse complement strand
GGTTCAATCCCCGGCACCACATGTTGCGCCAGCCCTGCCCTTGGAGCAGGCTGAGCCGGCCATAAAAAAGGAGTGAATACAAAGGTTCTGAAACAAGAAAAATAAATAAATAAATAAACAAACAAATTAACAAAAAAAGGGGGCCTGGCAGGATGGCTCAGTGGTCTAAAGCGCCTGCTTATGAAAGCTTAGGTGGCTGCAGGGACCGCGGTTCGATCCCCGGCACCACATGCTGCGCCAGCCCTTCCTTCAGGGCAGGCTGAGCCAGCCATAAAAAATAAAAGTTCTGAAACAAGAAAAAAATAAAATAAAAAAATAAGAAGTAAAACTATGACTATTTGCAGATGAAATGATAATGTACTAGGAAAACCCAAAAAACTCCACTAAGAAGCTACTAGAATTAATATACAAATTCAGTAGCATCGCAGATTATAAAGTCAACACAAAAAAGTCAGTAGCATTTTTTTACACAGATAAAAAGCACACAGAGAGAGAAATTAGAGAAACAGTACCTTTTATGATAGCACTGAAGAAAACGAAATACTTGGGCATTAATGTAACTAAGGAAGCAAGCGACCTTCTCAATGAAAACTACAGTATTCTGAAAAAAAGAGATCCTCATATGTTTCAGAAAGTGGAAAGATATTCCCTGATCCTTGATTGAAACAACCAACATTGGGAAGATGGCCATACTCCCTAAATTGTTATACAGATTTAATGCAATTCCTATCAAAATACCATCAACAAATGTCACAGACCTGGAAAAAATCATTCCTAAAATTTATTTGGAACCAAAAAAGATCCAGAATTGCAGAGACAATTCTGGGCAACAAACGTAGGGCAGGGGCATTACAATTTGTGACCTAAAGTTATACTACAAAGCTACAGTAATGAAATCCATATAGTATTGACAAAAAATAGACCTGAGAATCAGTGGAATAGAATAGAAGATGCAGGAGCAAATACAAACACACTCAGCCACCTTATTTTTCACAAAGGGGCCAAACATGCTTACTGGAAGGAAGATAGCCTTTTAAACAAATGGTGCTGGCAAAACTGGATCTGTACATCCCGAAAACTAAAACTTGACCCAAGTCTATCACCATGCAGTAAACTAAAGTAAAAATGAATTAAAGATCTAAACATTAAAAGAGAAACACTAAATCTCTTGATAGAGAAAGTGGGAGAAAATCTTGAAGATATCAGGGTGGGTATAAAGTTCATGGACAAAAAAAAAAAAAAATCAAAATGCACGTTTAACCCTTGAAAGCATCAACGAATGGGATCTACTCTGGTTAAGAAGTTTTTGCATGTCTGTCAAAGGAAATTATGAACAGAGCGAAAAGACAACCCACAAATTTCGAAAAGATTTTAACTAATAAGTATTCAGACAAAGGTTTATCTAGAATCTACAACGAACTAAAAGCCGTTAGTCTGGAGAGGCTGTGGCAAAAAAGGAACACTTCTCCACTGCTGGTGGGAATTCAGACTGGTGTAACCATTATGGAAAGCAGTGTGGAGGATCCTTACAAAACTAGACTTGGAAGTTCCGTTCAATCCAGCTATCCCCCTACTGGGAATTTTCCCAGAAGAACTGAAAACATCATACCATAGCGATATCTGTGCACCTGTGTTTATAGCAGCCCAATTTATAATAGCCAAATCTTGGAAACAACCAAAATGGCCATCATTTGAAGAATGGTTAAAAAATGTGGTATTTTTATACAATGGAACATTACTCATCCATAAAGAATGATAAGTTTGAAGACTTCACATAATAAATGGATGTCTATTGAACATATACTCATTAGTGAAATAAACAAGCCCTACATGTATAAATATTTTATAGTCTCCCTAATATAAGAACTTTAGGGGCCTGGCAGGATGGCACAGTGGTCTAAATCGCCTGCTTAGGAAAGCTTGGGCTGCAGGGACCGCAGTTCGATCCCGAGCACCACATGCTGTGCCAGCCCTGCCCTCAGGGCAGGCTGAGCCGGCCATAAAAATAAAATAAATAAACAAACAAAAGTTCTGAAACAAGAAAAAGAAAAAGAACTTTAAAGAAGAAAATAAGAACTTAAGGGCCTTACACAGCTGAATATGTTATGGATTAAACAATGAAGTGACTGGAAAAAAGAAGGGCTACACAGATAGCCAATATTTTGGCCCTAGCCCCTCAAGATCCGTAAGGTGTTAGGACATAAGAGAATCTGTGCTATAATATCCTATAACTCAGAGGTGTCTCAAATTTTCTGGTCAAGGAGATTATGGGACCTCAGAGGAAAGGGATAAATGAACTATAGTGTGTCTAAGGAGAGTCACCCAGAGAAAAACATTCTCTCAGGCTTTCAGAGAGAGCAAACTGGTCAAGCAATGGCTGTGGCTCATCCCAAAGGCTGACACTGACAACAGTTCTACAAAGCACTGTACATGGTTCCCAAGTTAATCCTGAGGAGATTTGACCTTGGAAAATACAAAAGATGAATGTTTTGTTATATAGGTCTTTCTTTAACTTGCCCTTGATCACCCAGTGGAAAAGCTTAATTATGAGGCATAAAACACAGAACTAGATTAGTATGATGAGCTGTAAAAGGCTTAAATCAACAACCTCCAACATTGCCAGTTGCACTGGTAACCCACTGCAATTATGGAACTTTGGACTATGTATACATCTACTTCTCCTTAGTTCAAAGAGAAGAATTTTCTTTCTTTTTTTTTTCTGTCCTTACCGATATCAATTAGAAAATGTAGCGTGCCCACACCTTGTACTCTGTATTATTATTATGAGGACAATATGCAATGTGTAAATTATTGCAAATGTACTACTGTGTTGTGAATCTATGATATTGATATTTCTTATTAAAAGTAATTAAAAACTTCTAAGAAAGGATTAAACCACAGCAAAAAGGAGGGGGAGAGGCAGAAATTCAGTACAGGACATTTAATTGAGGCTTTACTTCAGTATGGGAATATTTATAGGTAAATGTTTTTAAAACTACAGTTCCTAATATAGTTATTCAATTTTGTTAAACAAAGTCCTTACCCTGATTTAGCAAAGGATACCTGCGCTGAATCAATTTACTAAGGTATTTTCCTTGGTAAACTCCAAGGTAAGGTAGAACTTTGTGAATTGGCCATATCATGACAATGTTCTGCTACATAAAATTTGAGGAAGATCAGTTTTTTTTTAAATTTTTTTTTTAGTGGGACCAATGTTCAAACTCACGACCTTGCACTTGCCAGGCAGGCACTTGTGCCACGGAGCTACCTCCCTGGCCCATGAGGAAGATGAGTTTGTTCCATCAAAATCATTTCAAAGATGCCAAAACACTGGAAGTTCAGTGAAGTTATTTTTAGCATTAACTCTGTGCATATTGAATTGATGGACATACGTAGGACAATATTCCCTAACTATTACAGCCAGTTATCAGTTGACCTACTTTTTAACTCACTTTCACACAAGAAAGACTTCATTGATATGTACTGTGGATAAAGCTCGGTGTAACATACACACAGAAAAAGAAACACAGGAAATGAGTGGTCCATGGCCTTAACAGAACTTTCTAGAAAAATGTTATGATTGTTATATGAGTTAAGATAGGTGTAGTTATACTCCAGCAACAATAAAATCAGTGACTTAGACAATGAAGATGTTTGTCGCTCATGTTGCATGTGTACACAAATCAACAGTCAAGCTTCACCTATTCATAGCTAGTCAGGAAGTATGTGCCAATATTTTTGACACATATTGACATAGTTGCTGAGACAGGGACTTGATAAATTACACACTGCCTTTCAAAATTTCTCTCCATATGTAACACTTAAATAACCACTCACCTCTCATTGGTTTAAGCCAGTCCACTAACTTTCTTTGCCCTCAAAAACATAGAAGACCATCAGAATATATGCTAAATACAAAAGTGACAGACACAACAAGTCATTTGGCTGGAGAAAGGTAAAATTTTAGTTCAATTTTATATATTTTAACCAAGTTATGCACTACTATTTGTGTGGAAGACAGTATTAAAAGGATATGCAATCAACTTGAGGGTCTTGTTGATTTAGGACACTTTTTATAAGGCAAAAGAGACCCCAAGGTTGGCTGCGTAGAACACCCTTTTATACTGTCATCGTTTCCCTCACGTTCAGCCAGAATCACTGATAATCTCCCAGTGTACAATTAAGTCCTGGCTCTAGGGAAATGGGACTTAGTCATTTCTGAACTTAAAGACCAGTCATTATACAATAAAGAATAGTGGCATGTCTACTCAATTGACTTTTTCTCTCCCTTTCTCGCAGTGACTTGTGCAGTGAAATGAAAGACAAGTTGATTGAATTTATAGGTGGTATCAAATGGGATAGGTAACACTACAGAGGACTGCATTAGAATTCAAAATGACCTTGATCAATAGGGACAATAATGTTAAGAACTAGTTTTCAATATTGATAACTAGATAGTTAGGCTTAAAGGTCTTCACAATACTTGGTAGAAAAAAAGGTATATTAAAAAAAAAACACACTAGAGCTAACTACATAGTTCAGTGGATTAAAGGACCTGCTTAGGCAGATGCAGGGATGGACGTTCGATCCCCAGTGTGCTGTGCCAGCCCTGCTTCCAGGGAGCATTGAGACAGCAACTGAGACTGGGCATGGTGATGCATGCCTGTAATCCCAGTGCTTGGGAGGCTGAAAGCAGGAGGATCACTATGAGTCTGATCTGTATAGTGAAATTCTGTGGACCCTGTACTAAATTAAACAAAAACACAAAAACAACAACCAAAAAATCCACTAAGCTGTAAACTGAATGTATACTTGATATTTAACATTTTTATTTGTATAGGCTCTTGGAATGTGTTAAAATTATAGTGAGATTAACCATATAAACACTGGGAGATAGGGTGATTTAAGAAGACTGCCTCATTAAGGTTCCACATTTTGAAGAATAAGATAACAGAAGCAAAAAAAGAGAAGATATCCGAAGCAGAAATTTGCAAAAGACTAAGTGAGCAAAGTTGTTCTCCAGAAATCCAGACTATAAACAATTTCAACTTCTACAGCTAAAATGTCTTTTTTGCAACTGCTCTTGTGTTCCAAGCAGCCAAAGACAGTATGGAAATTAATAAGCTTCCCAATGAAATCATACTTAGTAAACTGACAGGTGACCTTGCTTTTAAATTGCAGACCCTTACTCCCTGTATTATAAAAAAGTACCAAGCTAATAAGATACTAAAAATTATTGCAACCACCTAAGAGACCCTATTCTGGTCATTGGCATCCATTATGGCCTTATTTACATTCCATTAATTATGCTGTCTACATAGATGTTAGTGAGAAAATTGTCAAAAGAAATTACTCAAAAATATTTGTTAAAAATGTTTTGAAAGTGCCTGGGATATAACTCAGTAACACAGCTCCTGCCTGGCAATTGTCAAGTTGTGAGTTCAGTTCCTAGTACCAAAAGAAAAAAAAAAGCCGTGAACGTAAAATGTAAAATATAATTTACTGCCTCAATTTGTCAAATACCTATTAAGCATATAGTCTTTCAACAACAAATACGTGAATAATGAAATCTAATATTTACATAAAATATTATAACACCTAGAAGAAGAATACAATGAAAAAAGAAAAAAAATTAGAAACAAAATATATAGGTATCATTTTTAAGTTTTCTCATTTTTTACAAATAGGCAAATATGGTGATGTCATCATTGTCTTCATGAAACATGGGAGACAATACAAGTAAAGAAACGTTAGTTTTCCAATGTTATTAATCCAGTGGTGATAGGGAACTATGGCCCAGGGCACTGGATTTTCATTTCTAAAGCATGATAAATGAAAAATATGCAAGACTAAGACAGAAAAGCACAAGGAAAAATTTGGGGGAAGTGTTTGTTAGAAAAGCGAAGGTGAGCAGAATAATAGACAAGCACTGTAATACAACTTGTATGTGGGAGTCCTGTGTTGTGACTTTTGGGGATTCTTCAAGGCAAACCCATCATTCTACACACCGTATCTTTCCCTGTCCCCATGGATTTCCATCGCCTTTCTTTAGTCAAATTTGGTTTGCAATCAACTCACACCTTCTCCCTCTTTTCAGAAATTTCTGAGAGCTAAAGCATAGTTAGTGATGTGTGCCCCTAGGCTCTTGCACACTGATTCTGATGGTGTCTGCTCAATACCTTTGCTTTCATGCTAGTTCAAGGCAACTCTATCTCCTTTTCACTCTCTTAAATTCAGCAGTATTATGGTGGACATTTTTCTTTGTGAAAATACATAGGCTATCCTGTGAATTGTAGGTTGTTAAACAATGCTTCTGAAGTAAACCCACTGGAAGTATTTGCGTGTCTTTCCTAAGTCACAACAACCAAGCAAGTCCTCAGACATTGTGTAACGTCCCCTACTGGGAAAAATCACCCATATTCAGAGCTTCTAAACTAAATTAAAGCAGTAGCTTTTTAATTGTCTTCTCTACCTCAGCTCTTGCCTTTCTACAGTCAGTTCTTCACAGAGATGCTAAAGTAATCATATAAAAACATACATCAGAGGCTGAGGAGATAGCTCAGCAGTCTAAGTGCCTGCCTAACAAGTGCAAGGATCTGTGTTTCACCCCTGGTACTGCATACTGTGCTGGCCCCATGCTGAACCAGCCACGGAAACTGGGTATGGTGGTACATGGCTATAATCCCAATGTGGGGTCGCTGAGATGGAAGGATCACTAGGAATCTGAGGTGTGCAGTGAGACCCTGTACCAAATAAATAAATCTAATTGATTGCCAGCAAACAATCAAACAAACAAACAAACAAAAAACATAGTTCAGGTCATGCCTGTTTATATTTTCTATTGTTAAAAATTTCAGTAGTGCTGTGATGGTACATGGCTGTAATCTCAACACTCTAAAGGCAAGAGGCTCATTGAGTTTGAGACTAGCCTGGGTTGTAAAGTATGTTTGGTGCCAGCCTGAACTCCTTAGTGAGATTGTTTTAGTTTTTCCTTCGTTGCTGGGATAAATACCCAATGAACAAAATTAAAGAAGAAAAGGTTTAATTAGCTCACAGTTAGTGGAACCTTCTCTCTTTGCTCAGCTGGCCCCAAGACAGAGTAGTACATGGCAGAGGGCAGAAGCTCACGGGGACAAAAAACAGCAAAAGCAAAAAGAGCAAAAAAAGAGAGGAGGAGCAGCTGCTGCAGGTAGCAAGCTTCTCTCTTCTCCTTACATCTGTATGCAGATTATCTGCCCCAGGGCAAGTGTAGCATTTATGCCTGTAATCACAACATTGGATCAAGAATTAAGAACAACTAAGAGAAAGTTGCTGTATATCTGTCCTATTTTGCATATACAGATATATACAAATATATATATATACAAATATATATATATATATATATATATATATATTGCACTTCAAAATGGTCATTCATTTGTATCCCCCTTTTATGTTTTGTTTTGTCAGAAATGGGTGTCCCATTGCCATTCAAATGTTGTAGGTTTGTGAAAGATTTGTACTAATAGTATTTAGACAAGATATCATGTTTATATCTTCTCCTCTGAATAACTACTATAAAGACAATGATATGCAATGTACTAAATATTGTAACTGTACTACAACCTGTTTTGAAACTGTCTCATTGCTCTTTCTCATTAAAATCAATAAAAAAGAAAGAAGAATTTAAGCAAAAACTCTAAAAGCCACCCAGTGACTGCATGAGGCACTGGGGGGGGGGGGGCAACTAGATAGAAAGCATAACAGAGACCCTGTCTCAAAAAGACAATTTTTAAATAAAAAATATTACAATAGTGTTTCGCTACAATTATGGTGCAATCTTACTTTCTTACCAAGGTCTACAGATCTCTTCATAATCTGACCTCTGCCAGCCTTTTCAAATCTAAGTCCTAGAGCAGTATGTCTCATCACAATGAACTTCCTTCTCTTTCTCCAACATATTCATGTTGTTCAGAACTTGGGACATTTGCACATGTCCTCCTAATGCCTGAAAGTCACTAGGAAGTAGAAGAGTGAACTCCGAAAGGTTCCTACATCTTAGTCTTTTTTTTTTTTTTAATTTTATTTTTCTTGTTTCAGAACCTTTGTTTGTTTATTCACTCATTTTTATGGCTGGCTCAGCCCGACCCGAGGGCAGGGCTGGAGCAGCATGTGGTGCCGGGGATCGAACCGTGGTCCCTGAAGCCGCCCAAGCTTTCCCAAGCAGGCGCTTTAGACCACTGAGGCATCCCACCGGGCCCCTACATCTTAGTCTTGAAGTGCTGAGAATAAATTATATGCCATGACAATGGGTATTAAAGTTACATGTGAATTAAGGCTTATGTTAAGAAGGAGATTCCTCTGGATTATCTGGGTGGAACCAGAGTGTTCACAAGGTCTTTATAATTTGAGAATGAGAGGCAGAAACCTCAGTATCAGAGTGATGCAATATGGGAAAGACTGCAGTGCTCATTGCTCATTTGAAAGCATAGGAAGGAGCTACAACCTAAGGAGGGCACAGTGTCTAGAAGTTGGTAAAGAGAAGGAATGAACACTACTCTGTTGGCTCACTAATCTTTGCTCATGACACCTGCATTGAACTTTTGAGCTTGAGAAATGCAAGAATGAATTGGAGCTGTGTTAAGCCTCCATGTTTGTGATACTTTGTCACAGCCACCATAGAATAATTACACACTTGTCATTTTTACTGCTAATGCCTCTATTCTCAGTTAATACACACATTTTCTATAGGCCAAGACCAATAATAGCAACAATGACTGATAGCACCACCCACCCAATCTCCATATCACTTATTCTATCCCACCTGTTTCATAGCTATGATTACTATCTGAAATTCACATGGTTCAGTCATTGCGAAGCAAAAACAAAAGCTGAAAAAGAACCACCTAAATGAAAAATAGAAAATAATGACAAACTTAAAAAAATAAATATGGTGTACCTGATTCGAGAAAGAATCAGGTTTGGATTAAGGAAAAAACGTTCATGCTGAATAAAAAGAAACTTTTGACAGTAGTTGGGAAATCTACACAATGAAACATGCTTCCAGGAAGGGCCCTGGAGACTGAGACTGTGGCAACATTTACAGAAGAGATTAGATAACACAAGCCAGGAGAAGACATGGAGCTCAGCCTACAGCATTTACTTGATGACCTGCTTGTTCTTCCTTCAGTTTGAAAATGTATGTAGCACAAAGCAATGAATCATAGGGCAACATCTGCATGTAATTGCATTTCTGTTCCAATAATAAATGTTTCAACTGTTAAGCTATTTACGAAAGCTGTTATCATATAGAGCCAAGTGGGGGAAATTTGAAACACAAATGCTTATCTTAAGAAACTTTTTTTTTTTGCAATTCCTGTCCGAGTACCAAAACACCAAATTTTCTGTAGTGTCCAAGTAGTCCTGAAAAGTTTATTTTGGAAATTCTATTTGAAACTGATTTTTAGGTGTTTGATTCTCTGTGAAAGCCCTTATTATTGTCAACAATTTTCATAACTTTTTTTTGAACCAAAGAGGTCAAAAGAGTAGAATTGTTCACATTTCTCTCCTGAACCTATTATCTGAATTTCGGACCCATGCTCAGCCTTGGAGAGAAGTTAATTTGCACCTTTATAGTGAATAATGTTTGCTCTCAAAACAAAAGCCTGGAATTATGCAACCCTACCCCCCATCTCGGTAAAGGCATCATGCCTCACAATGCTTTTACTTCCTTGCAAAACCAATGCAGAAAATAAGACCCACTCTTACTCCCTTTGGTCAGCCTTGCTTGCCTCCCCTTGTCGCCATGGTAGATAAGCCCTCTGTATGCATTGGCACAGAAAAAACAGAAGTCTTCATATGAAACTGCGCATGCCACCAGTGCCACTAGCAAAGGTAAGTAATTATGTTGGCCTTTTAAAACTTACTTTTGACAGAACATATATTTTACAAAATAAGGCACATTAAAACCTTTTACTTTGTACTGCTACCCTCAGGTATTGTGTGCTCGAAGTTGAAAATTCATTGATTTGAGTAAAGCACGAAAACTCACCAAGCCACTGAGAAAATGAAGCTATCTCTTCTAAATAGCTGTTTTTATTTGACTACACAGGTGTTTCAAGATGATGTTATTTTGAATTTCTTTTTTATTTCAATTAATTTACCAGTTAATTAATTTTAATGTATTTGGTTATTGCAGAGTTTCACTACACAGCTCAGACTCATGGTGATCCTCCTGCTTTCAGCCTTCCCACTTATGGGATTATAGGCATGCACCACCAGGCCTGGATTCTGGCCTGCTCACCCCACCCCAAGGAGGGGCTGGCACAGAATGTGGTGCCAGGCATTAGAAGGAGGTCCTTGTGCTTTCCTAAACTTGCCTAAGCAGGCATTTTTGTCTACAGAGCTATATTACCACCCCACAAGAGTTTTTTTTTTTTTTTTTTTTAAATAAGACGATAAATAACCACGTTGGTGAGGAAATCTTAAAGAACAAGGAGAAGGAACAATTTGCGATAACAATTCCAAAGCACCTCTCCATTTCTCCAGGTCTGTATTTCTTATCTCTTAGATGCTTAGCTTTGACTTCAATAACACTGTTCAAGACATCAGAGTTAAACAATTTAACCCAATGAAAGTGTGCAATGGCCTTTTAGGAAGATGAAAATTTATCATAGGTTTCCAAAGTTGTTTTTAATGCATTCTTTTAAAATTAATTTTAATGAAAAGAAAGAGCAATGAGGCAACCTCACAACAGGTTAGTAGGGCAGTTCCAATAATTAAAACATTACACATTGTTGTCTTCATAATATTTGTTCAGAGCACAAGATACAGATATATCTTTTCTGAACACTATCAGTACAAATGTTCCTTCTCAATGAACTAAGTGAAAGTAGCTGTATGTATAGACCAATAGTCCATAGTAGTAGTGGGTTATCAGCACAACTGGAAATGTTGGAAGTTGTTGACTTGAGCCTTTTACAGCTCAGTATATTAATATGGCTTTACTTTTTATACCCCATGATTAGACTTTTCTTCTTGATGGTTAAGACCAAGGTAAAGTAAGCCTATCTAACAAAAAATGTAACTTTTGTATCTGACAAGGTCATACAAATCCCCTTAGGATTTATTGTGAAACCATGTACAGCTATTTGTAATCCTTTGACAGTGTCAGCCATCTGGATGAGTCATGGCCATTTCTTGACCAGTTTACTCTTTGTGAAAGCCTGAGAGAATGCTTTCTCTCTAGGTGACTCTCCTTAGGCACACTATACATCATGAATCCTTTTCCTCTGTGGCTCCATAATATCCTTGTACAGAAAATTTGGAATCTCACTGAGTTATAGTATGTTACACTACAGGTTCTCTTATGTCCTGAGTCCTCACAGTCTTTGAAGGGCGAGGGCCAAAATATTGATTCTCTTTGTAATCATTTTTTTCTCAAATTATTTGGTCTGCCTAATTAAGTTGTTAACCCTCCAGAAGAGAAGCTTAATGATATCATACCCTATAACGTAGATACTTGTGTTTAACATCATTCTCTTTCTCAATATTGGACATCTAAGACATACCATGGAGCGTACATTTTCCATAAATCATTGATATTCTAAATTTTAAATCTCAGCCGGGCGTGGTGGCGCACGCCTGTAATCCCAGCACTCGGGAGGCTGATGCAGGAGGATTGGTGCGAGTTCGAGACCAGCCTGGGCTACAAAAGTGAGCTCAGGACCAGCCTCAACTGCATAGCGAGACCCTGTCTCAAAAAGACAAAAAAAAATTTTTTTTAAGTCTCTATAGAATGTGAAAAAAATACTACACATTATGCACAAAAATTTAGGGATTTAGCCATAGACTAAACTGTAGGGGAATAATCTGATTGCATTTTTTCTTGTATCTTATTGTCTTTTATTACCTTTTAAAAAACATTTAAGAGAGAGAGAGAGAGAGAGAGAGAGAGAGAGAGAGAGAGAATAGCAATGATTGACAATGACGTGAGAAGCAGCACCCACCTAGAATAATAGGTATTCCAAGCATTGTTTCAGTATTGCACAATGCGTTACTCAGTGTAGTTGCTTATGTCACAGATATTAGCATACATAGTTAGTCAGGGTGAGAATTATGCCAATTAAGTGCTAGTTTCAAAACCTATTTGAGATTCTTGGAACAGTTATTTTAACTTTAATGCATTCTTTATAAATCATACCACAACAGCGATTGGACTGCCAAGTGATTACCATTTCAGCAGCTTCCCACCCAGGTACATTGACATATGGCATGCTTGAGAAGGGAGACACATGCAGAGATAGATATTCCTTTGTTTAACAGATACTGTTGATGTAGATAAAGGAATTTAAGTTAAGACTGCAAGAGTTTTGATATTTAGATTTTAGTAAAGCATTCTGTATTTTTCATTTTTAAATTAACAATGATGTGCATTTAATAGTATTAAAATAATATGAACATTTCATATTGATAAATGAATTTGGTAGCCCATACCTATCGTGTGATGAAAAATACCCTTCTCCTCCACACTATTTTTTTCCAAACCAATAGCCCCAGTAAAATCATGTGAAAAAACCCCCACATAAACTGAAATTAAAGGATTAATAAAATGCCAAATCAATCTTCCTCTACCTCAAGGCACTCAAGGAGCCAAGGAGACCCAGTGAAGGTGAATAAATGCAATACTGGGCTTTGCAAGGGGTCTTATAGCACCTACAGGAGGATCTTTGAGGGAACCGTGGAAAATTCCACATGAAGTTCAGAATTTATGTTTATATTAAGGAGCTGACACTGCTTTCTTGGTTTTGACAAATGCGTCAAGTGGTGTAAGATCTTGAGGGACATTCAGGTAAAGCTATGCAGTTTTCACTGTACTATCCTTGCAAATTCTTCATAGGTCTAAGACTGTTCAAAAGTTAAGAGGTTATATTTTAAGCTTTGGTTCTACAAAAAATAAAGCAACTAAGCAATATGCAAGCAATCTCCTACTCACAATGTTTTCATACACTTACCATATTTCAGCTTTAAGCTACAAATTTCAGCAAAAGCCATACCTCTGTACTTTGACTGCTATTGTTCTCCCCAAGTCTCTTAATGCTGAGCAACAGTGGACAACTGCAGTTCCTCAACCGCATGATCCCGAAGGTCAACAAACAAAACTACAGTGGACCATGGTGTTAAGCTGTTTTGTTGTTTAGGTGCGTTCAAAGCCTTATTTTTAACTAATTATCAATGTTTTCAGTACTTAACTCATAAATTAAGATACACAAGTGCCACATTAGTTTTATATTTTGACACGGGAAGGAAAAACAAAATGGAGAAAGAGCTAATGAAAGCAGGAAGGACAGAGACACAGAAGCAGAGACTTGCCTCAAACACATGCTGAAGCAGACTGACAGCTCCAGGAGGGTAGCGGAGTTCAATGTGCTTGTCTCAGGAATTATAAAAATGATAATTATCTAAAAGTATGGAAAACTTGACATAGGCTTCAAATTCATACTAGAGCACAACAAAGAAATGGTTCTTTTCTATTTTTAAACATTTGGGTTTTTTTTTTCCTATATCATTTTGAAGGTTTTGCATAGGTATCAATGGATAACTTTGGCTTAACAAGTCCTCTGGGACCCCTGGACAGAATGACAACCAATTTTTTGACAATGAAGGTTGTCACATGACATAGTTTTTCTCTGAGAAAGCCATACCTCTTAGTGTCCCAGTGCCAAAAGGATACATTTAGAATTGTCCTCAATTTTATCCTCTTAGGAAGATTTCTTTGTTTTGCCTCTCTGCAATTAGATATAATGGGACTATATATCAGGAATTAGATATAATGGAAAGCAAAGTTTTAAAAAGTCCGTGAGGTTAATTTAAGTTTTTACAGTTGACACATACGAAATCTTCTGAGGATCTTCTCTTAACAGAAGAATCCCAATAATTTCTAGGAGTTTGCCTGATCACTTAACCACTCAATTAGTCTGCAATTCACACATAGTGTCTCTGTAGACCAGTCAGCACTTACAGTTTCTATGATTTTTAAAGAGAGCTTAAAAATTGTTAAACATAAATCAGGATAGTCAGAACAAGACTAAGTGTGAGCAATTAACAACAATTCGAGCCATTTGATTAGTGTGTGCCACTGTCAGCCCAAACATATTTCAGGATCAGCTCGTATCTTTTTTAGTATTTATTTATTTATGTTTTGTGTATTTGGTTGCTACAAGGTCTCACTATGCAGCTCAGACTTGTGGTGATCCTCCTACTTTCAGCCTGCCCAGCACTGGGATTCCAGGCTTACACCACTATGCCCGGACTCTGGCCTGCTCAGCCTGTCCTGAGGATGGGGCTGGCATGGCATGTGGTGCTGGGTGCTGGCCTGCGCTTGCCTAAGCAGGCCCTTTAGTCCGCTGATTTATCTCACTCGCCCCCAGTTAGCCTCTTATACTGGAATATGTAGAGGTTTTATTGTTGTTAATCAGAAACTACATACATTATATTAAAGGAAAGAAATCTTTATTTCTAAAGTGGGATTGTTTTAACAGCTAGTGTGTTAGAATTAGTAGAGTAAGGAGGTAGGTATGTGAAGATATCTCTGGGAGATGCATATTTCCTCTTGATTCACTTTCATATCATAACTATGAAGTTCTCATGGTCTTGGATTGAAAGTTTAATGCTGCAAATTACATAAACTCCTTAACAAGAGCCAAGATTTTTAAGTACCCTTTTATATTTGTTTTTCTTTTCCACTGAAACAGCATACCAAATCTGAATCTGATTAAGCGTGCTGAATTTGTCTTCATCATTAGCAACTACATGTTCTGTCCAGAAAATTAACTCCACATACACATGCATGTTTTGAAGATACCAACAAGTTTTTGTAAAGAAGGAGGGAAGAAGACTTGAGAGGAGGGTGGGAGAATGCGGGGGTATAGAAATAAAGTTATATCATATAGAGGTACAACTTTCCTATAATGAATACGATCATTACATGTGCCTAAAATGTACCAATAAACTTAATTAAAAATATGATAATAATGAAGGCAATAATCCCTGAGAGAAAAGTTTTTACCCAATTTAAAAAAAAACAACAACATTGTGTTCACACATAGGCTGACAATAATGCTGGGATTCTGGGGGAGTGCAGACACTTAACACTTTTAAAAAAAATTTTATATATATATTTTTTTGTCTTTTTGAGACAGGGTCTTGCTATGCAGTTCTGGCTGGCCTTGAGCTCACTTTTGTAGCCCAGGCTGGTCTCGAACTCACACCGATCCCCCTGCCTCTGCCTCCCAAGTGCTGGGATTATAGGCGTGCGCCACCACGCCCGGCTAACACTTTTATATTAAGTTGTCTGTGACAAATCCTGTGGGCATTCTCTGCCTGGCACTTCGAATATATCCAGCATTATTTCAGTATATTTATCATCTATTTCAAACTTTCTCAACTTTAGTGCTAGTGACATTTTAGAACAGCTAAATAGCTCCTATATATACACTGAGCAGGATCTTCAGGCTCTGTGCTCTGTAGCCCAGTAGCATGTACTTGCGTACTTGTGGCAAATGTGCCTCCAAGCATTGCTAAATATTCCATGGTGGACAGAACTCACCTCAGCTAAGAGCCATTTTTTAAAATGTACTATTTGGTTTTTTGTTTGTTTGTTTATTTTTTCCAGAACTGGTGATCGAACTTGCTATTTTTTAATTTGGTTAAGAAATAAATAACAAGAAGACTGTTTCAAAGCACGTTAGTAGCATAACCACGATAATTAATACAATGGAGCTGTCTGGATGAGTAGCAGCAACTTCTTGACCAGTTTGCTCTCTGTGAAAACCTGAGACAATGTTTTTCTTTTTTTCTCTAGGTGACTTTCTTAGGCACACTATATACCTTCAATCCTTTTCCTCTGTAGTCCCATATTCTCTTTGATCAGAAAATTTGGGACATCACTGAGTTATAGGATTTTACAGCACAGGTTCTCTGATGAACAGTTCTACAAAGTGCTGTACATGGTTTCTAGGGAAATGCTGAAGGGATTTGACTGAACTTGTGAGATATAAAAGTTACATGTTGTGTTCTACAGGTCTTGGTTTAATTTATCCTTAATCACCCAGCAGAAAAGTTTAAACACGAGACATAAAAAGTAAAGCTAGATTAGTATGCTGAGCTGTAAAAAGCTTAATAACAGCTTCTGACATTGCCAGTTGTGCCCAAACCCGACTATTATTATAGAATATTGGACTACATGTACAACTACTTTCTCTTAGTTCCATGAGAATAAATTTTCCTACCAATAGTGATTACAAAACATATCATGTCTGCATCCTGTACTCTGAATAAGTACTATGAAGACAACAATGTGCATTATAATTATTGTAGCTGTACTATTAATGTGTTTTGAAACCATCCCATTGTTATTTCTTATTAAAAGTAGTAAAACATGAAAGGAAAAGGAAAAAATAGTTAACACAATGCATGTTGTTCTCTTCATAGTAGTTGCTCAGAGTACAAGATTGTGCAGACATGGTACCTTGTCTAAACACTACTAGTGAAAATATTTCTTCTCATTGAACTAAAAAAAAGCAGTTGTATGTATAGTCTAATAGTCTGTAATAGTAATGGGTTATTGGCAGAACTGGCAATGTTGGAAGATGTAGACCTGAGGTTTTTATAGCTCAGCATATTATTATGGCCTTATTTTTTATACCTCGTGGTTAAACTTTTCTACAGGATGGTTAAGACCACGATAAAGCAAGATCCCATATAACAAAACATGCAATTTTCATATCAGACAAGGTCAGTCAAATCCCCTCAGGTTTTATACTGAAAACCTGTACAGCATCTTGTAGAACTTTTATTATTGTCAGCCATCTGAACGAGTCATGGCCATTGCTTGACCAATTGGTTCTCTATGATAGCCTAAAAGAAAGTTTTCTCTCTACGTGACTCTGTTTAGGCACACTGTACATCATTGATCCCTTTCCTCTGTGGCTCCATAATCTCCTTGAGCACAAAATTTGGGATACTACTGAGTTATAGGATATTACAGTACAGGTTCTCTTATGTTCTGAGTCCTCACTGATCTTGAGGGGTTAGGGCCAAAATATTGGCTATCCTTGGAGCCCTTCTTTATCTCTAATTTTTGGTCTGCAAACTTAAGTCGTTAGCCCTCCAAAAGAGAAGCTTAGTGATACTATTATTCTATAGCATAGGTTCTTGAGCATAATAACAATGTCTTTCTGATTATCAAACATCTTAGACTTGGAATTGGTATTATCTAACGAGCACTGACATTCTGATAAATCTCAATAGAATGAGATAGAAACAGTTACACATTTTTACCCAGAAATTTAGAAATCGAAGCATATACAAAGTTGTAGCCTGTCAGTCCTATGGCATTTTTCCTAGTGTCTTACTCTCATTTAGTAACTGACATTACATTAGAAGCACCACACACCTAAAAGACCAGAATGACAGGCATACCAAACATAGTTTTAGTCTCACACATTGCTATCATCAATATGAAAAAACTTTTGGAGGTTCTTAGGACCATTATATAATTCTTCCTTTGTATATAATGGCATGGTTTTTGTTCCTGCCATGTTTCATATATTTTCTGCTTGCAGTTACTAATCCTGAGGGGATTTGCCTGACCTTGGGAGATACAAAAATTACATGTTTTTTTTTTATACAAGTCTTGCTTTAACTTGTCCTTAACTACCTGGCAAAAAAGTTTAACCATGAGGCTTAAAATGTAAAGCTACATTAGTATGCTGAACTGTAAAAGGCATAAATCAACAGTTTCCAACATGGCTAGTTTTGTCAATATCCCACTGCAATTATGGAACACTGGACTATGTGTACAACTACTTTGTCTTAGTTCCGTGAGCAGAAATTTTTTGTATCAATAACAATTAGAAAAATTATCATGTCTACAATCTGTGCTCTATATAACTACTACAAAGACAACAATATGTATTGTATCAATTATTGGTAATGTACTACTATCATGTTTTGAAACTGTCACATTGTTATTTCTTATTAAAAGCATTAAAACTAAAAAGCTGAAAAAGAAATAAATTTATTTTACCATAAAACATCCAGGTTTGAACCTGGCATGATCAAATGGGAAGAGGAGAAAGACCAATGTAATTTATTCACATTATAACATTCATAACACATACTGATAAATTATAATAATATGTAACACATGTGCTATGGTTTGTTTCTCAATGTCACACCAGAGCCTCGTATAATCATGGGAGGAAGGCTCAATTTAGTTTGTGATTGATTTATGGTCCAGTGTTGGGATAGAGAAGTGAGTGCCACAGCTACCCTAGGGCAGGTAACCTACATACTCTCTCTCTCTCTCTCTCTCTGCTGTTTTGCTCCACTGCGAATGATTGCTCCTCTGCTGTGCCACATACCCATCCTGCCTTAGAGATAGCTGATTATGGACTGAAACCTGGACAAAATGTGAGCTAAAGAAATCTTTCCTTCCTTAACTTTGAGTGCTGCGTATTTTGTCACTGAAACATAAAAAGTAATGCAGAAAATATATAAGATAATTTTTGAAATATTCAATGCTCCCTCCCCATGCATTCTGTCTAGTACCTTTCTCCTGCTTACCAAGTGACAATGAATTCTGTCTGCACACCACCTTCTGTTAGTGCTTAGCATATAAACATGAATTGTTTTGCTGAATCAAGTTAGTAAATCCATAGATCATTAAAATCTGAAAACTAAAGCTTCTTTGTTATGTAAAAAATAGAATTTTTGAGGAGGAACTAGGATTTGTTTTGTCATTTAAAAAACTTTTTCAGTATCAAAAGCCCGAGCCCTGATTGGTTTACGCTACAGAAACTTGAAAAAAGAATGGACTAATGAGACTTAATTTCTGAGAGTAGAGTCATATTCTATTTTCCATTTGGAAGGGAAGAGTTAGCCTTATGAGGTGCTCTGGACCATTACAGGGCAAGCAGAGTGGAACAGAAATAAAGGCAATATCTTAACTGGCGGGTGTCAAGTTTTTCTTGGCCACTCTTAGATGGTGAGGAAATTGGAGATGTTCCCATGTGGACATGAGTAGTATACAGGGGGTGGCTGGAATTTGAAAAATGGGAACATGCTTCATGTGTGTGGTATGGCTTTTGACAAGGAGTCCCATTTCAGAGGCTGCTATGAAGACGGCATTGCAGCTTGGTTTAGAGAAAGTATGTGACTGAATTGCAGAGCCTGGTGGGGATTAAGCAAACAGTTAGTGAAGTATGCTACCCATCCCTCCTCCACCCACACTTTACCAATGAATTAGCCTTCTCCTTCTGACTTACCACAGTCAGAGCACCCTTATTTTAGGATAACTGCAAGAGTCAATTCTCAACTAGGTTGGATGTAAGCTCTCCACCACATTTTGAGCAAATGGATTAATAAATAAATCTTATGTATGTGGAAATGAGGGTTTCAACTGAGTTAAGTGACAGAGAAATAGATAATATATTTGTGCACACTAATGATATGTTTAAACTTTATACAAAGGCAGAATTTATTAAAATAGCTAAATCCAAAGAAAGTTGAATAATAACATAAGAGATGACTAATATTTGTGCAGTAATAACCTGAGGACCTGAAAGAGTACCTGGCAACCTACAAGAATTCAATATATTTTTGGATGATGGCACAAATATTAAGGAAAATATATTCCTTAACTATATACTATATCATTATATAGTATACATAACTATATACTATATGTATAAAATAACTATGTTATTTTATCAAAATAACATATTTTGATAAGTATAGTTTGTGGAGTCAAAAGACTTATATACAAAAGCTCTTGGTATTGTAACTGCTATGTAGTGAGTAGAATATAGACTCAGAGGGAAATAAATGACCTTGAGCAGGCCATCAAAATGGTTCATACTCTTTGATTCCATCAAAGAGGTGGGTGTTCTTTGATCCCATCTAAAAGGAAAGGTGTTAATTTTGACTTTTGATGTTGTTCCTGAGGTTGAAATTTGTTTAACTAGAGCAAGTGCCTGACTTTTGTCAAGTATTTACTTTAGTGCCTCTAGAGACTAGATTCCATTTTTGACTGTTTTGAATACAGTAATTGAATTTCTTTCTTTCTACACTTACAATCAAAAGCATATATGTGTAAGACTGCAGAGAGCAGGAAAAGATGATATAACTACAGGCAGTAGTATGTATACTGTCTATTCAAGGTAACTCACTCTATCTCTCTTTAAACGGAGGCGGGGTGCACTGCAGTTGATGAACTTTTCTTAGAAAAATCGTTGTAATTGTAATTAAGCATTTTTTTCCCCTGCTGGGTGGTAAAGGGCAAGTTGAACAAGACCTGTATAACAAAACATTCATTTTTTTTGTATCTTCCAGGGTCAAATCACCTCAGGATTAAGTTTGGGACCATAGGCAGTACTTTGCAGAACTGTTGTTAGATTGCTGAGATGAGCTTTAGGAGGCTTAGATTCAATAGCCTCCAACATCACAAGCTTCACCGCTGGCCCGCTGCAATTGCAGAACATTTGAATGTATATGTACTTGCTTCCTCTTAGTCCAAAGAGAAGTATATTCTTTTCCTTTTTTTTTTTCTAAGCAACATCAATAGGGAGGTGGGTCATGCCCACACACTGTACTCTGTAGAACGATTGTGAGGACAATATGCAATATGTCAACTTTCAAAGAAAAGAAAGGGGAGAAGAAAAAAAATGATAATGTTGATTTAGAAGGGTTAATGTTTAATTGTTTGATCAATCTTATACCTATATGTACCTATATGTATTAATATAGGTACATATACCTATATGTATTAATCTAAACTGATCTGATGATGAAAATATGTAATATAACTCGTGTTAAATTTAAACAATAAAAAAGAAAGGAAAAAAAAGAAAAATCGTTTACTTATTTGTTTTTGTTCATTTGGTACAGGGTTTTGCTATACAGCTAGGACTCATAGTGTTCCTTCTGTCTCAGTCTCCCCAGTGCTAGGATTACAGGCATGCATCACCACTCCCAGAGTTCCAGGGCTGGCATAGCATGTGGTATCTGCGATCAAACTGGGTCCTTGCTCTTCATAGGCAGGCAATTATACTGCTGCGGTATCGCCCCAACCCAATGGACTCCTTTTTTAAACCATGACCATTGTTTAAGGGCCCCAGGCCAACTAACTTCAAGAGACAGACAATGCGGATACCAATATCAGCCTAAAGTGAAGATGGTACTCTTTGCTTAGAGCTTTCCTGGCTCCCTACCTTACTGATCCCTGTGCAATTCCATAAATATGGCACACTTGACCATACCATCTTGCTTTGGGTGACTTTTAGGAACTTGAACTTTTGTTTAAATCAGTGGTTCGCAACCTGCAAATCAAGACCCCAGCGGGGGTCAAACGACCAAAACACAGGGATCGCCTAAAGCCATTCTGAATCATAACTGTAGCAAAATTACAGTTTTGAAGTAGCTACCAAAATTATTTTTTGGTGTGGGGTCACCGCAACATGAAGAACTGTATTGTGGGGTCACGGCATTAGAAAGGTTGAGAACCACTGGTTTAAATGATTTTCATTCACTCACTTCCTCATTCATTCATTCATTTCCTGATGACCTACATTCAAATCATACTTAGGTAGTGATACTGAGTTTTGGAGAAGATCGAAGGATAAGATAGAAGGATGATTCAGGGGCCTACTGTGGCCTCACATATCATTGAGCCTGAAGGGAAAAGATGTGCACAGATAGTTCATACATCCCTACTATAACTGTATTGCATTTATACATCTGCATATATTGCATATAAACATATGATATATATGTTGAATAAGTATACCTTTATATCTAATATAGATGATGCATGAGATAAGAACACAACTAAGATGTTCTTAGATTTAAGTGTTCATGCCACAAGGACATTTGAGCTGGTCTTTGAGGCATGGACAGAATTTGGATAAAGAGAAAGTAGCTAAACATGTATTCATTTTATAAAAACTTGTTAGGCTCTACATATATGCTTAACTTTAAACTATTTTGACAGATAATTTAATCATCATGTTTCTTAAAATTTCATTACATTCTCTGCTCCTCTGACCACTCAAAGAATGTGGTATCCGAGATACATATTTTAATTAGGCTAGCAAAATTATTTTGTCAAACCACTTCTAACTATAATTGGGGTGTACTGATGAAATGGAAAACTGAAACTGGGATTCATCCATCTAAATCATCTAAAACCTTGCAACCAAGAAAATTTTCCCAAAGAAATAGAATCTATAGCTCTCTTTGAGTTCTTTGACTGAATATTTCCTTTTGTAACATATGGATAATATTATTTGTCTCCCTGAGGTGTGTGGCTATTACAAGAGTTTGTGAGGAAATTTGTTCAAGTACTTTAATGAGCCCTGTGTATTTGAAATCAGTTCAGAATAACTTTCTTCCGTGAGCAGGCTGATCCAGGGTTCAGGGTGTAGTTCATCTATCACAGCATAAAGGGCTACAGAAGAATCTACCCAGTGGATGGAGGGGAGCTCCTCACCCATAGTTCCTTACGAAAAGTTAACTAGATTGACAAACGTTTTGTAGGATTAGGAATGGCTGCAGAAAGGATGGAAATGGAAGGTGAAGCAAGATGTATATGAGAGAAATTCCAGGTAACAAGTGAAAAAAACGTTTCACTGGGAAGTAGCCTAGGAAATTAAATGATTCGAAGTTACAGGCTTTATGAGTTCAGCCTGAAAGTAGAAATTTGTAAATTTTAGTTATGTTTCAAAGTCAGGTTATAATAAGTGACATAAACAAAATAGAACTATTTAAATAAGGGTAAATGCATGAGAGTGACATAACGGATCAAGAGAAGTGGATGGATAAGAAAGCAAATGCAGCCAAGTCATTAGAATTGAAAATCATTAGTGCTGAGCATCAAGGTAGGCAAGGCAGAAAGGGGGAAGAAAAAAGAGAAGTTTCATAGTTGCCATGAGGTAAAGGAGACTCACATTTTGCTAGTATCCAGTTATATATATTTTGTTTGATAGGTGTTATGCTAAGTAGAATTCCCCTCTCTAGGAGATGTCCATGTCCTAACCTCCAGACATATATTTTATATGGAAAAAGACTCAGAGATTATCAGCAAGTATCTTGAGAAGGAAGGATGGTCCTAACCTATCATATTGAGCCTGACATAATCACAAGAGTTCCTACCTGGGAAGGAAAGAAGTAGAATGTTCAGAGTCACAGGGAAAGGTATGATGACAGAAGCAGGGGATGGGGATGCCACCGTTGGAAGGCAACAATGACCCAAAGAATGCAGCAACCTGAAGCAGCTGGGAAGTTGAAAGTAGGAGATTCTCCTGAGCTTCCCCTAAGAACCAGTCCTACAGACAGCCTGTGGTTTAGCCTGGCATTTTGATGAACATTTGCATTGGTTCTAATTGTGTGTAAATATAGCTGCTCAAAACACGTATTTATTATTTCAGCTTCTATGCATCAGGAGTCTGGATAGTTTAGCCCGATTCTTCTGTTCCTGGGTCTCATAATGTTTAGACACAGTTTTGTTAGATGACTTCTGTGTCAGCACAGAGCTCCTCCAAAGTGGCGCGGCTGCAAAGAGCTAGCTGCTCCAAAGATGAGGACTTCTCCAAGAAAGCGGGGCAGGGCTGGGCCAGGCTGGACTTCTCTGATCCCACAAAGCATTCCTCAACTCTTTTATACACTTTTGTGCTGAGTCACTCTGGAGTGGCCTATCTGGTTTAGGCTGGGAACCAATCACATCCCAGGACAGATCCTCCACATCCTGCAGGATGGAGCCCCCACAGCACGGAACCAGCTAAGCCCATCCAGCCAAGCTTCCTCAAGTTGACACAATGGATCAACTACCACAACTTCTGATGATTTAACTCTTTTAAAGTTTACTTTGACTATTAGCACAATTCAGTTTTTCAAAGGAATTTTGAAGAGGAGTCTGGTTTCCTTACTTTTAACTCCTTACCTGGTGAATTGTTGTAACATAGTAGTTGGATTTATCAGACCCAATAAGAGAGAGTCTCCTAGATATATAAGGGCTATAATTTTGGTAGTATATTTCTACGAAAGATATATCTTAATACCTTTACAATGTCCTGTTGGTTAGAAGCAAGCCATGGATTCCACATCCACCCGAGGTGGAAACTACACAAATGTAGAAGTGTCAGCAGGAGCAATTCAGTGGGAGTCATGCTAGACTCTGTCCACTACAGAATGGCAGCTGGTTCCTGTATATGTCCAAGCTGGGAAACACTATGTAGCAAAATCATGATTATAAGAAATCATCTATTCTGGTTTGACTTTGATGGAAAACATTTCAAGAATGTGACTCTGGTGATGCCTCAGGTATATTTTTATGACAAATGCTGCTGGTTAACAGTGTTTGGAGGGCTGAAATGCCATTATCATTACTCCTACGCACCTTTGTGCTTACACTTCAGCTGCTCACTACTCCCATACTAACCTCAGGACTTCAGAGGAGTAGCTTAAGACAGAGAAGTAAAAAACTAAACAAAAATTGTCATGACGTTGACATGGTGTCAGTCTATAGAATCCAAGGGTTTTTATTATTTTTAATTTCTTGTCAAAAAGTATGAATTTTGTCCTGTCAAAATATAGGGACAATCTATGATTTTCAATAATATCTTATTTCAAGATCCATGACATTCTCCTCAGATATTAAAGTGTTATTCTGGCAGAAACATTACCAGGATCCTGGGATCAAAGATAAACATTTCTAAGTGCCTTTATAGGTAAGTAAGACCAGAGACGAGAGGTGGCACACGGCAAGCGCCCTGCCTCTTGCAACCTCTTGGCATGGATGACCCGTGGAACTCTTTCTTCACTCATTTGATCTAATATGGAGAACACAGTGGAGACCTTTAAGGCTGCAGTAATGGAAAGGACCTGCGGCCCCAACAGCTCCATGGACTACTTTTCTACTTTCACTGGCCAATTGCACTGGTGGAGTCAACTCTGAATGTGCAATGAACAATTGCTGGGTGAAAATCACTCTTCACCATAGCACTTGCTGTTATATACCTTGATTAAAATATTTATATTATTTTCTTTTATACTCAAGATGTCAGATGCTGGATATGCAGGTCTGTATCACAGAATTGTTCATAGCAGTGGTGTTTGAGTTTTTTTCCTTTGTGTTTTTACCCTGTAAAGGATAAATTATTGTGGATCATTCTAAACATGTTATTGTTTTTTTTTTTTTCCCCCTGTGGAAAACTCAGTGAGTCTTTGTGACATGATAGGGCTTCCTGTTTTGATTCTGATGTTGATTTTAAGGTAGATGCATGCCTGAAATTGTTATATATTTCTTTCCCCAAAAACCTGACCCATGACCTCCTGACTCCATGCTCACCAGGGGACCCAGGGACTATAGAGAAGACTTGGATGTTCCTTGTGTCAAACTTTTAAAGCCTGTTGGTTGCATATTTGACATGCTCCAGTCTTTGAAAACCACCTGACCCATGGTAAATGCAGATGACCTCCTGATGTTGAAGAAATTCTCAGAGGACTTTCATCAGCAGAGTTAAAAGCTTCTTCACATAAGCTATGGTGAAAGGCGTGTTGTAAGGACTATGACTGTCCCTTGGCCACTCTGCTGCCAGCCAGGGAGCAGAAAGAAGGCATTACAACACAAATGCTTTGCTGTGCCTTCCCTACTGGGTGGACCCTGGCTCCTTCTACCTCTCCAGGATGCTTAGTGATTCCTTTCCCTGCCCATTTTTATCTTTTTAAAACTAATTTTTGTTGCCCTAAATTAATGCTGCTTTGAGTTCTGTCTTGCTTATAAATGAAGAACAACACCTAGAAGTGTGAAGGAAGTGGAACAAGCAGGCCCCACCCACTGCTCCTTCATCAAACTTTCCCTTGAGAGCAGACTAACAGAAGTAAGAAGAGCCATTCCCTCACTCCTTATTTGCATACAGGATCTTGGGCTTCCTTGTAGGTGGAGGAGATGATTTCTGTGAGCACAAATGTGTTTCAATCTGGAGAAAACAGGCAGGCTATCTTCACTACTGCCTCTTCTTCCTCACTGTGAGAACACTGAACCTAGACATTGCCCCTGGGGTCTTGTCCTGCAGATGTCTAACAAATCCTTTTACTTCTTCAAAAAAGATTAAGCAGTCAGTGGTCACTGTATGTGTATCACACCTCATATGTGTGTAGCTATGTAATGAATCGAATGTAAACAATGCATGTATGTATGCATAGGTGCGTATGAATGTGTAATAGAATATTGTCTATCTATCTATTTATCTATCTATCTGTCTATCTATCTATTTTTGTGGAATCAGGGATCAAACTCAGTACCTTGCACTTGCCAGGCAGGCACTTGTGCACCTGAGCTGTCTCCCTGGCCCCCTGCAATAGAATTGAAAACAGATATGTTCGTATACTTCTATGCATTAAATGTAGTATAAATCATACATTTACTAAGAAAAATGCAGTTTATGTGTTATTCCTTTGAGTTAAATCATATCTGAAATTCCATAAAATAAATGCATTGTGTAGTACATGCCAAAAATTCAAATAACTTTGCCACTACACAAAAAGAAGAGTTCTCTATGTCTCTCTGTAAGTTTGTGTCCAAATTTCAAAACATTATTGTCCACTAAGCTCCCTCAACATAACATCCTGTCCTTATCTCCTTTTTGTGACTCCTAATAAGTTTACTTGAAACCAAGATATGTTATTCCAAGCTCCAAGATCTTCAAACCCAGCATGAAAAATCTGAGTTGACTTCCATCTGCCTCTTGACTCTTGCCTCTTACTAAAAATCCTGTAATCCAATTTGAGCTTACATTTTATTCAGTGCTCTGTCAGGCACCATGGAATTCAGTTTGCTCACTTGTTTTCCAATAAAAATACCTTGTTATTGTCAAAGCAAATAGTGCGACTTGAAGACTTAAAAGAAATTAAACAAAAAAGAAAGAAAATGAGGTTCTATTAAGTTCAATGTGTCATCTCAGTTTTTCTTAAAGGGCAACAGGATATGGCTTTATTTTTAGTACACGATAGAATTTTAAAAGATCTTTCGTAAATGAGGAATTTTTTAGGTTCTCTATGGGTAACTCAAGTGTGCAGGGGTAGCATATGATACTACCACAGAGTATAAGTTGATCAGTGAATAATGTCAAAATAGCCTTCTTGCCACTCAACTTGTCTGTTATAAAGCTTTGCAGCCAAAGCTAGAGTGCCAAAATATATTTCCTTTTCTCTGCACAAAACTCATAGCTAAGTTGTTGCCAAACATCTCTCTGAAGATACTTTAAATGGAAGAAATATCTTGCTTTAAATCAAGTGTCTCAAGTGTTACCTTCAAATCAGTGATCCTGAGAACATTTTTGTGGGACAAAACTCTACAATCTCTGCCTACTAATAGGAGAAATGTAAATACAGAGCAGCAATTTTATATTAGAAGGGAAGGTAATTCGGATCTCCTGAACGAGATAAGGCAAGATAGAGAAACGTTGTCAAAGTAAAGCAGGAAAGAAAGAGTATCTAAAAAATGTTCCACTTGTTACACTGCTGTAGATGTCTCTTGTTCCCAATCCCAAATTCTTCAAGGTTGTCTTACAATTCAGAACTTCTCATGTTCATGTTGTGGCTTCTGACCTCCCAAGCTGACCCACTGATAACCCAGCATAAGTTAGATTAACTAACCATATCCTGAAAAGTTTGCCCATCCCCTAGGGGATATCAGGCTACTTGGAGAACTCTAAGTCCTGGCAGGAGAAACATAGTCTAATGTAATTTTCTTACCACTGCATAGATTTCAGGGGCCTGGGAAAAAATAGATCTTCTTACTTGTTTTATCAAACCCATCAAAACAAGACTAGGTGTCGCCCAAACAACCAATCAGAGCCTGGATTTTATTGTGTCTCAAGGGAAAAGCAGAAAGATCACTGACATTTTCTTGGCTCTAAAGCTACCTTGGGGAGACCTCACAATTTCAACATTCCTCAAGAGAAACTAAATATCAGTGTACTTGATGTGGAAGGCAGTATTAGCTCAATAACCCAGATATCCTTATTCATGTTTTCGAAAATTGATTGGCAAATATGATAAAAGTTTCATTTGACAGACATTGCACTACAACTACTCTCAGTATCTCCATATACTATAGTCCAAAATATTGAGCTAATACTCAATATCTCCTTTCTGATACAAGAAAATTGGTACATGAAACTTCTCTGTATTATCATCAACAGGAAGCTACTAGTCATTCTAAAGTCATTGACCATTGGGGCAACCTCCTTTGTAAGGCTCTGTCTTCCAACAAATCAAGCATGCAGTGCCAACATAGCAAAGGACCATGAGTTTTTTTGCAATGACTCTTGGTGAAGGGGCAAAAGATTCCACTCATCACAACCAACCATATTGACCTTAATAGTTTCAGTCATTACATTTTATTCCAAATGTCCTGTTCTTTGACTGAAGCTAAAATTCTATTTTCATTGTATTACCACAATGCCCTTTTCATTTCATTTTCTTTTGGTAAAGGTTGATTAGTTGTGATTTATATATTATAAAATTTTCCCTGTATGCATATATACTTCCATGAGTTTTTGGAATTTTAAAGAATTGAAAATCTTTAAAATATAGTTTCTGAACCTTTCTGTTATCCCAAATGGAAGTTTCATGATTATTTACACTGGAACTGAATTCTCACCAGAAGCCCAGGTAACCACAAATCCACTATATATATATATATATATATATATATATATATATATATATATTATATATAAATATATATATATATATATATATATATATATATATATATATAATATAATTTGCCTTTTATGGCCATTTCATAAAAGTGACATAATTCAATATGTGGCTAATTGTGTCTGACTTTTTCATTTACATAATGTTTTCAACGTTAATCCGTGTTTTAGTATGAGTTAGTACTTTGTTCTTTCTTATGACTGAGGAATATTCCATTATACAGATATACCACATATTATTTGTATATACGTTGATGTACATTTAGGGTTGTTTACACTTCTGGATATAATGAATGATATTGCCACACATTTTATTTCCAAGGCTATTGTTACTGGATCATACAATGAATTCTTGACCTTCATTTTCATAAAAATGAGCTATATTTAACCCATCTTGACCAATTTCAAGACTTTCTCATGTGTGCTTAGAAAGATCTTTAGAAATTGCAAATCTACTCTTTATTTGAGTTTGTTAAAATGTTCTAGAGATTTAAAACCAAAAAGTTTGCTACACCCTTTACAGAGTTTATGACCACACTATGTAATTTTGCTTCTGAAAATCCTAATCTCTTTTTCCAACTTCACCTGGCTTCTCAAACTTTCTCTATATCAGCCAATCTATAGCTATCTAAGTAGACTGTACTCTTTGAAGTCTATGCTTGGCCTGTCCCTTTACCTAGAAGTCCCACTATTTAAGATAGTGGTTATCACTGCATAATTCCTATGCCTGCTGGGGGTCTCAGATAGAAGGGAGGTTCTTTGATGCCAGAAGGAGTACTCTTTGGTTCCAGTGGAGTTTTTGCATATGTTGTTGGATAGATGTGTGTGCTGGATAATTTTATTTCACTATTAAAATAGCTTGCAATGTTTACTGTTACTCTATACCAGGGTGCATTATTGGCAATGGTTCCTTACAGATTGTTCTTAAAATATTTTGCTGTTGAGTCATTCTTTCAGTACACTCTGTTGTAACGATTGGATGGTACCAGGCAGATAACTTGATTTCTGGTA
>PVJA010026332.1:0-29777 GCA_004027025.1 Myocastor coypus | reverse complement strand
TGCTGGGTGGTCAAGGGCAAGTCGAAGCAAGACCTGTATAACTAAACATTCATTTTTTTTTATCTTCCAGGGTCAAATCCCCTCAGGATTAAGTTTGAGACCATAGACAGTACTTTGTAGAATTGTTGTTAGTGTCAGCCTTCGGGACGAGTCACGGCCATTGCTTGGCCATTTTGCTTTCTGTGAAAGCCTGAGAGAATGTTTTTCTCTGGGTGACTCTCCTTAGACGCACTGCAGTTCATTCATCCCTTGTAGGAACAATAACTTACACCATTCCATATATGCTAAAAGGATTGAAAACCAGGGATACTTCTACAGTCATGCTCATAATATCATTATTCAACACAGACTTCCAGTGCAAAACAACTCATGTGTCTATTGACAGATGAATGGATGAAAAGAAAATTTGGCCATATACAAAGATTTAGCCCGACTAAAAATTAATAAATTTCTGATACATGCTGTAAGTAAGATGAACTCAGAAAACACTGCATCAATGAAAAAGAAATTTTAAAATATACAGTTCTACATTTTAGAGGTACATGAAAAGAGGGAGGCAAAAGGTATTTAGAGGTTAACTAGGGGTGGGTCACAGAAGGGAACTGAGAATTGATACTTAGGGAATCTCAAGTTTCTAGCTCCGATGCCACTAAAAAATATAACTTAAAATACTGAAAAGTTAATTTAATTTAAAACCATCAATCCCTCCTCCAAGAGAGTATCCAATTAACAGAAGCAAAACTGTTAATAGCAGTACTTGCTTTAAATAAACCCACCTTAAAAAACTAAACTGAATAATCTAGTAATTTGTTCCAGAATATATACATATGTAACTCATTATTGAGGATACAATGTTTTATATTTTACTAAAATGTAACACCTTACATGACTGCCATTATCCTACCCATACAAAATAAATTAAAATGGTTTGAAATTTCCATTAGAATCAAACATAAAAGAAAATTAATAAAATGTTAATACATATATCTCCGAAAAATTAAAATGTAAGTAAATTTAACCCATATTGTACTACTCGCATTTATTCAGATATTTAACAAAATAATCTTTCCATAAGTATAAATGATAACAGACCACTGGTATATATTTAATGAATAGAACACAGACATGACAATATATTTAGTATGATGTACTACAACAATAACTCAAGAACACAATCACTACTATTACCTTGTTTTCACTAGATGAATCTTCCTGAACCTTAATACGTCTCCTTTTTTTCTTTTGTTTATAACTCCGTTGATTTTCTTCTAATTCTGCTTTCTTTGCAGACCTGAAAAAAATTTAAATGAGAAATAAAGCATTTCATGATAGATTTCCTGAAACAAATTATGTATCATTGTAGCTGACTGTAAACTGTATAAATTACAAACCTGTAGTTAAAAAATTAAAATATTTTACAAAAAGACGGCAGGGGCTAGGGCAAATGTGTTAACAGATTATTGTCTAATGAGTACAAAAGAGTTTCAGGTTTAGAAGATGAAAAAGTTCTACAGATTGGCTGCAAAAATAGGTGAATACATTTAAGACGACAGAACTATACACTTCAAGTATACTATATAGACACGATGGAGTATTGTTGAGCTATTAAGGATAAATTTGACACATTTTTAGTGAAGTGGCTAAGAATTGATACCATAATGCAAGATAAAAAATTCAAGATACATAGCCGGGTGTGGTGGCGCACGCCTATAATCCCAGCACTTGGGAGGCTGAGGCAGGAGGATCGCTGCAAGTTCGAGACCAGCCTTGGCTACAAAAGTGAGCTCAAGGCCAGCATGAACTGCATAGCAAGACCCTGTCTCAAAAAGACAAAAAAAATCAAGATACAGAAGGTTAAATACAGTATCACATGTTTTCTCTTATATGAAAAACCTAATGGATAAATAATTTGGGGGTTTTGTGGGGGGTTGTTTTGTTTTGTGGCTGGCTCAGCATGCCCTGGGGGCAAGGCTGGCATGGCATGTAGTGCCAGTAATCAAACCACAGTACTTGCTGTTGCCTGAGCTTGCCTAAGCAGGTACTTCAGAGCACTGAGATATATTGTCAGACAAAGGATAATTAGAAGAACAACAACAAAAAAAAAAACATAAAAAGATCAACAACAGAAAACAGGAAATTTAAACTTTGGCGATGGGAAGGGAATATGAGCATGGGGAAGCTGACAGAAAATAAAGGAAATAAGGGAAAATAAAAAAATAAAATGCAATGTATACATACAATTCCCCACAGAGTGTGTGTATGTGTGTGTATATATGTGTGTGTGCATGTTTTGACAGGGAACTGCTATGTAGTTCAGGCTGGCCTTGAGCTCACTTTTGTAGCCCAAGCTGGTCTCAAACTCACACTGATCCTCCTGCCTTAGCTTCCCTATCCTGGGATTACAGGCGTGCACCACCAGCTCTGCCTCCCCTACAAAAAATAAATTGTAATGCAAAATAAATGTATATCAATATATCATACATATTAAAGTGACTTTTTATCATGACTGGGTTTTTTTGAGATTACAGGTATGCAAACACATTCATATGAACTGGATCAGAAGAGTTAATACAAAAATGGCCATACTACCAAGAGAGACGTACAGAGCCCATGTAATCTCTACTAAAATGCTAAGAATGTGCATCTCATAACTATAAAACTCAAACCTGAAGTTCACATGGGCATAAAAAAACAAAAATAGGGGCCCGGCGGGATGGCTCAGTGGTCTAAAGCGCTTGCTTGGGAAAGCTTGGACGGCTTCAGGGACCCCGGTTCGATCCCCAGCACCACATGCTGCGCCAGTCCTGCCCTCGGGGTGGGCTGAGCCGGCCATAAAAATGAGTGAATAAACAAATAAAGGTTCTGAAACAAGAATAAATAAATAAATAAATGAAAAAAAAAAACCAAAAATAGATAGATACACAGATACGCACACACACATGTGCATATGCACACACACACATATCCCTCCTGAACAATAGGTATGATGCTGTTCGTCACTACACTAGACTTCAAACTATATTAGAACAACAGCACAATATCCATACAAACACAGAAATGCAAAACAATGCACTAGAACAGTGGTTCTCAACCTTTCTAATGCCGTGACCCCGCAATACATTTCCTTATGTTGTGGTGACCCCAAACCAAAAAATAATTTTGGTGGCTACTTCAAAACTGTAATTTTGCTACAGTTATGATTCAGAATGTCTTTAGGTGACCCCTGTGTTTTGGTCATTCGACCCCCACCAGGGTCACGACCCACAGGTTGAGAACTGCTACACTAGAACAAAATATACATACAAAAAATGTAGAGAACTACAGCCATGTGATTTTTTACAAACAGGCCAATACCATATGATTGAGGAAAGATAGTGCCCTAAACAAACACTGAGGCAGGAGATCCTTGTGAGTTTGAGATCAGCCTGGGCTACAAAGTGAGCTCAAGCCCAGCCTGAACTACACAGCAAGATCCAGTCTCATAAAGACAGGAACACACACACACACGCGTGCGCACACCAAAATGGACGTTCACATGTAAATAATGCAACTATGATCTTATCTCTCACCCTGTACTAAAATAAAACCCAAATGAATCAAGTGACTCAGCATCATGGTGGGCTACAGAGATCAGGGCTCACAAGATGTTAGAAGACACTTTTTATGGCACCCAGCCATGGGTCTCCTTCCCCCACACCACTTCTAATGTTCCAGGATGTGCCAACCACAATACTGTTGCAACCTTGACTGTGCGCCTGGCTGATTACGCATATAGCTTTGTTCCAGCTTCCTTCAAGGACTCTATACTTTGTACCCCAAAACCCCTGGCCCAGCCAGGGACACTTGATGACTCCCCTTCCCCATTTCCACCTGTCAAGAACACCACAGCCCAGCTAAGGACCCCTATTCCCTGCTCTATGAAGACCCTGCCTTGCCAGCCATCGCTGCTGTTCAGGTCCTCTGAGTTGCCCAGCATATGCTACTTGCCATCAATAAACTGCTCCTTTTTTGCCAGCTAACATGAGTGTGGTCTTGTGTGGGTTCAAGGGCATCTTTTTACTGACAGTTTTCCTGCCAACACTCACCAAGGTTTGTAGGAAGTTGGATGTGGACATGGAGTGCAGTAGGGATAGGTACATGAATAAAGTATAACCATGGGGAAGTTAACTTGAAGGGAAAACCTATCAGATGAAATCTAGTAACAGGGTTGTTCTGAATAAGATACAGGGTCACTGCTTATCCCAGTACTGCTTACAGCCCACAGCCTGCCAACATGCCATCTTGGCAAAGGTCAAATCCCCATGGGAAAAGTTGAGCACGGTGGTCACCAGGCTATTGATTTCTGTTCTAGCCTAGGAGCTGCCACCCTGTGTCCTCCATGTCTACCTTTCTTCCTATATGTAAGGGAGCAGAACACAGTGACGAGATTTTCTCACTAAGGAAAGTGGAATCCAGAGAATCGCTTGGAAGACTTTGAGTTATGGCCAGTGAATCCTAGGGATAGAGAGGAACAAAGTACACTATCCTAGTCAGGAACCAGGAACCAGACACTGGGATCTGTGAGACAGGGAGAATCACAGGGGTGTGCTACAAGTAACTGACCAATGGGGAAAAGGGGTGGAAAAGGGCCATGGACTATGGTCAGAGTAACTTTTCTGCCACCACCTTCCCAGACACCAGAGAGTAATGGCCTATGTGTGTTCCCTCCTGCCAATCCCCAGCCACTGCTAAATTCTAAGTCGAGGAGTCTTTTCTGCCTACCTCATCCCTAAATTCACAGGGTGAAAACAGATCCATTCAGAAGCTGAAATTCTGGAGCAAGGGATCACTGAGGCTAACAAAAAATTCAGATGGCTGCCCATGGAAGCTACCATTTCCTGCTGGCCTGCAGCAACCACTCAACACCCCAGGGACAACTAGAATTCGAGAAGGGAATGGTGACCCACACCTATAATCTCAGCATTCAGAAGGCTGAGGCAGGAAGATCACCATGAGTTCAAGGCAAGCCTTTATTACATAGTGAGACCCTGTCTCAAAAACAGGAGATGAGTGGGGGATGGGAATGGGGGGGTGGGAACAGAGAGTATAGGATGGGAGGGGATGGGAGAGGACTTAGAGGGGACAAGGGACAGGACAAGATACTGGGCAGGATGAGACAGGAGAGGAATCTGACATGCAGGAGTATTGCTGTGAATAAGGATAAGGAGAACATAGAAAAGCTATCAGAATAGTATGCAGGTACAGGGATGCTGTCTCCTGCTTGACCATAAGGGACTGCTCAATTTGCTGTACAGAAAAACCCTGAGTGGGAACTGAGATGTAACTGTAAATAGGAAGCAGAGGAAACTCAGGAGGTGAACAGAGTAGATCAAATACCAGAGCATGTGGCAGAATCACAGCTGGAGGACCTGAAGTTGTTAAAGTTGCTATTTTTCAGGAGGAAGAACACTGGCCACTCACTAAGACATTCTGAGAACACCTGAGGCTCCTAAAAAGAGGACATAGTTTCTTTTCTGAGGGCTGTGTGTGTCTATGTGTTTCTAGTATTTGGATTTTTTGGCCTACAAAAACTGTTATGCGTTCATGTATATAGGAAAGTGTACACATTTCTACAGTTTTGTGTAAAATGCTTGAGGCTCTTCCATCATTTTTTATTACTTGTATTTGTTTCTCTCCCTTTCTACCTTTCTTTCTTTCTTTTATAGATCAACTATTAAGATAATGTAAATGCTACAATATGGTAACATTTCACAGGAGATTGCCACTTCGCCAGGGATGTATTCACAAGATTTCTAAAATCAGTGTTTCTGTTACAAAATTAATTGGACTAAATCTCGCTGTATCGTTTTCACTGTCAATTTAAAGTCTCTACCCTCAAGTCTTTCCTCACTGTCACAAGACACTAAGAAGTTTCTCCACTTTACCCTACTTTTCTTGTACATGAAAGTTATTACAGAAGTTTAAATTTTCCTACTTTTCAACTTGTAGATGTTTATGTTCATGAGCAATTGCATATGAATGCTAATGATCACTTTTCCTTCTACACTGTCTTACATTAACAAATAGGTTTTACATTATTTCTTTGAGTTTATGACCTGGATACAATCTACATGAAGTCTTTCCTACTTTCTTTCTATTGACAAATTCTATCCTTTCCCTCCCCTCCCTCCACATACCATCTGAACTCCCTCCCTTCTGCCCTTGATCTTTACAGGCATAAAGTACCAAAAACTACTTTCTCCACCTTTGTTTTTTGTTACTTTTTGGCCTTCCTCTGTGTTATGCAACTTTTCTTCTTTACTTTAAAAACCTTTTTCTCAGTTTTATCTGCAATTACATTCCACAATTTTCTCTACCATTACTGAAAAGGTATAAAATCTGCTAAAGAAGTTTAGTACACCACTACCTCTAAATTATAGGTCAATACATGATAGATTCTATGCATCTTAGTTACCAGCAGGTATTCTCTCCTTGCAGTTCAGCGCTAGGATTCACTTTTCTGTAAGTAATCTGAGTAGGTGGGAGAAGAAATGCACTTATTGAAGAAAGCTGCATTAGACTGGCAAAGCTTTTGAGCCCTATTGATCCACACTATTTAACGAAGTAGTATAAGAGTCAGGAGAGAACAAAGCAAAACAACGCCCACAAAATTAATTATTGGCTGAGAGAGGATCTCATGAGCACCACAGTGCAGGGAAGTCTCAGGCAAAGAACTTAAAGCCAAATGTTTGCAGAGATCAGAGAATAATGTATGAAGAAATTAGCAAGAGGGGCCCGGCAGGATAGCTCAGTGGTCTAAAGCGCCTGCTTGAAAGCTTGGGCGGCTTCAGGGACCATGGTTCGATCCCCGGCACCACATGGTACACCAGCCCTGCCCTCAGGGCAGGCTGAGCCAGCCATAAAAATAAACAAACAAAAGTTCTGAAACAAGAAAAAAATAAAATTAAAATTAAAAAAAAGAAATTAACAAGATATTCCATGAGCTAACTGAATATAAACACAAAAAGCATTTAATTAAACAGATTTTCCATGAGATTAAAGACAAAAAATTACTGAATTACTGACAATGATTAGGAATGTGAATGACAACCTTAGTAATGGCAGTATACATTCACCAAGCAGGTGGCAATATGCCTATAAATTCAGTACTCAGGAGGCTATGGGAAGAGGATGCCAAGTTCCAGAAAGTCAGTGGCAGACTCAGTCTCAAAACAAAACAAACACAACTATACAAAGGTTTGAAGATATATCTCAATGTGAAATTCATCAGCTTCATATTTAGAACGCTCCCCAAAATAATAATTGAGTTATGAAATGAAATCAAGCAGAAATGCTACAAATACAAATCATAACGGAAAGCCATGCCTGTGAATAGAACCAATCAGGGAGACAGTATCAGAATCTGAGGACAGGAAATTTGTCACTGATGCATTGGTTCTTGCTATTAATAGGTTTTGGAAAGCAAAATAATAAAAAAACAACTTGTTTGGGCTAGAGTGGGGTAGCAAGCTATAATACAGTCATCTCCAGTAAGTCCTAGCTTGTGTGTTAATTTTTTTTTTTTTTTTGTCTTTTTGAGACAGGGTCTCGCTATGCAGTTGAGGCTGGCCTTGACCTCACTTCTGTAGCCCAGGCTGGTCTTGAACTCGCACCAATTCTCTTGCCTCAGCCTCCCGAGTGCTGGGATTACAGGCGTGAGCCACCACGCCCGGCTTGTGTTAAATATTAAATGAAGTATGCATAATAGAACCAACTTTTGCCATCAAAATATGTCAAGTACTATATTCAGTAAGTTTCATATCACATGCATACCAAACATGACTATAGTAGATCACTTACTCAGTTATTCTCTAAAAACAAGAATCCATGCAAAGTGGACACAAGAACTAGATGACACTGAAAAACTAATGAATTAGCAGAGCCAACGTAGGGTTGGAAAATGCAACTAAAGTTATAAAAATGTGAGGAAAATTCACTATAGAAAATATTCTAGAAATGCAAGTGAACACTCAAGTAAATGAAGCATTTATCCCCAAATAAACATGATCAGAAAATAAGTCAATAAAACCTTATAGTAAAAATTAGAGAATTTCATAATACAGACAGAATGGAAAGCCATTAGATACTGATGTCACTGTGGTGGCAGGAAGTGCCTCCCCAGACAGTGGCAGAGGATGTGATCTAGTTGTGGGGTAGGCCCAAATAGTGTTACATTTGTGGGCCAACTGAGTTCCCTAAAGTCATGGATGACAGAATGCATGTTGTCTAAGCGCAGATATGACAATGAAAGACTTCCCAGAGAAAGACTAGCTCCTCAGAATCATCCCAGTGATAGTTACCATAGAGTACTTATACTGTGCAAAGAACCCTCCATTGCTAAAAAAAGAGACCACTGCTGTGAAATGGACTTGGTGAAGGAAGCTACAGAACATATTACAGTGAAGCTGATTACCAAACATATGATGGGGCCCACAGTTTTTCTAAGGATCAAAGAAGTGATCCACCTCAGAGAGGTGATGAATCTGGGTATCGATGGTCTGCTGATATTGCTTTCCAAAAGGATGCCAAGAGCCATGGTTTGTCTCGTGTTCCAAGAAGTGGTCCAGCTCAAAGAGATGACTGGTTATGCAAGGTCAAGATATGATTAATCTTCAAGCTGCCAGAGTAATTACAAGCACATGAGAAGAAAAAAATGTCAACCCTTACTATACCAGCAACCAGTCTGATACAAAGAGTCCACTTATTTTGCAAGAATCACCCATAGGCCAAAAGGAGTCTCAACACACCAGATGTGTCTACAGTGGCAGTGGCCAAAGCCACTCTCTAATTCAAAGCAAAACATCCTCTTTCCACCAGCCTCAGCAAAGAAATAAAAAACAGACAAATCTACCTTAGAAAACATCAAGATAAACTTTACTCGTAAGTCCAATCACAGGTCCATCATCAAATGTGTTACATAAACCCAGTCAACTTTGAAAAGAGACTTGCTGAGGCTATTAAGAAGGGGTTAGGGGAAAGTTCCAGAGGTCAGAAGAGAGCAAACTGCCGGGGATTTCTGAGTTCAGGGTGCAACCTGCATTGTCTGTCTTATTAAGAGGCCACAGGATCCACAGCCCCAAGCAGCAGGCAGCACAAAATTATTTGAATATAGTCAGCTCAGTATTTGCTCAAAAATAATACCACAGAAAATCAAAGAACTTGATTAGGTTTACCAACAAATGAATTTTTCAGGTTGGCAGTGAGAACATTGATTGAAAAAGATCTTTCTCTAGAAAAGCCTATAAAGGTTGCATTGAGTTAGAATTTACAGGAAGTAGATGACTGGTATATTGAAGAACTCAAACATTTCATTGCAGAGGGTGATACTTCTGATCAAGATTTGTTTTTTGAGGGGAAGGGGAGGACTGGCTCAGGCTGCCTTAAGAATGGGTGTGGGATCAAACCAACGACCCCTGTGCCTGACTGGGATTGACCATGCAGCAGGCCCTTCAGCAACTGAGCTAACCTGAAAGCCCCCAAGATTTCTACTCAAGATTTGAGAGAGCTGTTTCAGCAGACATGGTGGTTAGGCAAAAAAACGTGTGTGTGTGCGTTTGCGTGCGTGTGTGTGTGTGTGTGTGTGTGTGTGTGCATATTTGTATTTTTTCCTAGAGCTTTTTCCTCAGTTGCTTAGTTCTGTAACATATGAGAAATTTGATGGTGAAAAGAAATACACTTTGTGTTTTCAATTCATTTTTTTTTTCTATTTTAGGGAAGAATCTACAGGGTGTTCAGGGTCTCATTCCTACATCGGACTCATAGTGATCCACTTGTATACAGCCTCCCAAGAGCTGGGATTACAGGCACATGTCACCATGCCCAATCTCAACTGCCATCTCAACTTGTGCCCCCGGGGGAGGGCCAACACTACAGGCCAGAGGCATGATCCCCTGGCCCCTGTGTTTGCTTGAAGGCACTTTAATCTGCTGAGCTATTTGGCTGGCTCTTTGGGTTTTCAATGCAAAGTAAACACTTAACACAATCTGCATAAAATTTTAATGAGAATTTTTTTCTATATGGAGGACCTACTAATCCATATTTATCTTCTACCCTAGAAATAATGGTCAGTTAACTGTTTATCCCTTGAGGAAGCAGGCTGGAGAGTAGATTTCTACATTTACCGACATTGCATGTTCTCTCAAGTATGAGATTTGTTTGGTCACACAAATGTTACTTACACATTAAAGATCATTCCACCTAAATATTTGCAATTTTTGTACATTTCATAGTGAGTGACACCCTGTGCACATATTGGAATTCAGAGTTGTGATTTTTATTAACTTGTTTGTCTTAGGATTCCAAAGGTTTTAATATGCTAAATATAGTATGAGTACTGTGGTATCATATGTATTTTAGTACAAGGTCTACAGGTTCACACTATGTAGATCGGACTCAGTGATCCACCTGTGTTCAGCCACCATAGAGCTAACATTACAAGAGCGCATCACCACACTCAGTCTCAATAACTGTCTCAGCACGCCCAGGGACAGAGCCAGTACTGGCACTGCACACTGAGGATCGAATCCTGGCTGCTGCATCTGCTTAAGCAAGTACTTTAATCTGCTGAGCTTTTAATAACTGATGGTTAAACTTTTCTGCTGAATGCTTAAGAAAAAGTTAAAGCAAGACCTATGCAACAAAAAATGTAACTTTTGTATCTGACAAAGTCATTCAAATCCCCTCAAGATTTACCCTGAAAGCATGTGCATTTTGTAGAACTTTTGTCAGTATCAGCCATCTGGATGAGTCACAGCCATTGCTTGACCAATTTGCTCTCTGTGAAAGCCTGAGAGAATGTTTTCTCTCTAGGTAACTATCCTTAGGCACACTATACATCGTGAATCCCTTTCCTCTGTAGCCTCATAATCGCCTTAAACAGTAAATTTGGGATACCACTGAGTTATAGGACATTACAACATAAGTTCTCTTATGTCCTGAATCCTCATTGACTTAGATGAGGGAGGGCTGAAATATTGGCTATCCTTGTAGCCCATTTATTTCTCTAATTTGTTTGGTTCAAAAACTTAAGATATTAACCCTCCAGAAGAGAAATTTAGTGATACTATTATCCTATATCATAGGCACTTGAGCTTAACATCACTCTGAATGCACTACTGGACTACACATACAACTACTTCCTCTTAGTTCAATGAGAAGAAATATTTGTACAAATAGTGTTTAGAAAAGTTATCATGTCTGCATCTTGTACTCTGAACAACTACTATGAAGACAACAATATGCATTATATTAATTATTGTGAAAAAAAATAATAATAATTATTGTGGCTGTCCTACTAACCTGTTTTGAAACTGTCTCGTTCTTTCTCAGTAAAATTAATAAAATTTAAAAACATCTGCTGAGCTATTAGGCTCGCCCTTCTTAAAGGATATTTGCTTTCAGAACAATTCTCACTCAGTAATATCAGAGCTCTTAAAGCCTGTGAAAGGCTTTGGAATAAAATCTTTTTTCTTTGTAAATAAATTAAATTGTCTCTTCCATTGCAATACTCCATAAATGGGCCAGCTTTTGATAGCTCAGCAGATTAAAGCACCTGCTTAGGCAGACACAGGAACTGAGATTCAATTCCTGGTCTGCTATGCTGGCCCTGCTCCCAGGGCAGCCTGAGACTGAAAACGGGCATGGTGGCATGCGCCTGTAATCCCAGCACTTGGGAGGCTAAAAAACAAAAAGAATTACTATGAGTCAGATCTGTATAGTGCGACCCTGTAGACCCTGTATTAAACACATAAAAAAAATTCCTTAACGTATTAACTACCCTAATGTCTTACATTTATGCACAAGACTAACAGAAGGAGTAATCTGAGATGGAAGGTAGTGAGTATTTCAAAACCCTTTAGATCGATTGAGGAAAAAATTAAATATATGAGTGCTGGGAGGTATTTTTATAAAAGTTATTAATACAACGCTTACAATGAAAACATTTTCAGATTGCTTCTGGGGAGTACTTTGTCATCTTGTAAGTTTTCTGTCCTTGTGACTGTGAGAGGTACTGAGTCTTTCATAAGTGTTCTTGAAAAAACATAGCAAAGTAAGGAGTAAACCAAGGAGAGCACCCCAAATCATATGATCTGAGAAGTAGACCATCATGAGTGAGCCAAGTCACAAGTTGGTTAAGAATTTTAACTTGAAAAAAAAAAAAGATAACTTGGAGCCAGTGAGATGGTTCAGTGGTCTAAAGTTCCTGCTTAAGCAACTGCAGGACCTTGGTTTGATCCCCAGCACCAATGCTACACCAGCCCCACCCCCAGGGCAGGCTGAGCTGGAATAAAAAAGAGCATCAACTAGATCCACTGAGATAGTTCATTCCAAAAACAAACAGATAGTTGGTTGATTTCCTAGTCACTTCTAGCACCTCACTGGCACAGAAGTAAAATATGTAACTTTGTGCCACTGATTATCAAATCATGTTTGTCACTGGTGCTCAATTTGTTATTATCTTGTCTTTTCCATTCTCACTCTTTTGACATTACTTTTAGTGGCCTGATGATATTATCTAAAGAGCTGCTCCAGAGCACAGTAAGCTCATTATTAAAAGTGGAAAGTCCAGGCTTGGCAGCATATACCTATAATCCTAGCACTTGGGGAGCCTGGGACAAGAGGATTACTGTGAGCTTGGGTTACAAAGTGAATTTAAGACTGGGCTGACTCCAAAGTGAAACACTATCTCAAAAATATGATTCAATAAAATGAAAGTGGAAATAGCATTATATTTTAACAGACCCCATGCCTCAAATATATATATTATGCCATTTTACAAATTCAGAAACTAATTTTGGGCAACATTTCATTTTTCAACATTTTCTAAGAGAGACTGTCTTGAATTTTTATTTATGTCTTTGATTTTATATTTAGCTTTTATAAAATATAAGCCAAATGAAGCTCCACATATTATTTTCCAATACTCTTATAAGAAATATATAAGGAAAACTATAGAATTAGTCTAGAAAAACTGTGAAGGTATACCCAAAAGTGTTTTTTCTACAAATATTCTAATCCCACTATTCAGTCCCTTTCGTCAAAATGTCACAAATTTAAAAATAAAACCTGAGAAACTATCAGAATTGCTCACTTTGTTAAAATTTATTAAAGTCTAGGGTCAGTGATATAGCTCAGGGGATTAAAGCACCTGCAGGCAGGCACAGGGGCCAGGGGTTTGATTCTCAGGCCTGCCATGCTGAGACAGCAATTAAGACTGGGGATGGTGGCTTAGACCTGTAATCCCACCTTCTGGGAGGCTGTAAATAGGTGGATCACTACGATTCCAATCCAGTAGTGAGACCCTGAACACCTGTAGACCCTGCCCTAAAATACAGGAAAAAAAATTAAAGTCTTGCTAATACATACTTAGATATAGGTTCAACAGTTTCTTCTTCAACTCCTTAAAATTATATTCAATATACAAAGTTGTTTATAGCTTACTTTCAGAATTATTTTAGGATTGTTAATTTTTAAAATATATTTTAAAGTCTGATTTTAAATAAATTCAGATATGTAACAGCGTATATATTTTGCAAAATGTTCTTAATTGAAGAGATTTGTCTATAAATTGTCCGGGTTCTGGCATATATCCCGTTGATACAATAAAATTTTCACTGCCTTTTCATAAAACCTTGAACAATTGGGGCAAGATGATATTGTAAAGCTTCTCAAGAATTTTGTAAATACTTAAAAATAAAGCAAACAAGCGTTAAAAAAAAAAGCCATTAGGGGCTCAGCAGGATGGCTCAGTGGTCTAAAGCACCTGCTTAGGAAAGCTTAGGGGGCTGCAGAGACCAAGGTTCAATCCCCAGCACCACATGCTGTGCCAGCCCTGCCCTCAGGGCAGGCTGAGCCGGCCATAAAAATAAATAAACAAACAAAAGTTCTGAAACAAGAAAAAAATAAATAAAATTAAAAATTCTAAAAAAAAGAAAGCCATTAGAAAACATAACTCATAAAGACAAGCCTGTCCAAACAATGACGAATTTCTGAACAAGAGAGCTGGAAGTTTTCAACCACTATTCCATAAAAAAACCAAGTCCCACTCAAGATTATTATAACCTGCAAACTCGGCCTTCAAAGATTAAGGTAAAAAAAAAGTTTCTAAACAAAAAGACTCTAAAGAAATTCATAACCAGCATTACAGAAAATAACTGTGTGGACTCTGAAACAGACACAGCAAGGCAAACATCACCAGAGTCCAAAAGACATAATACATATAACTGGAAAAGTACTTAAACGAAAGGAAGCAGCCATGAAAAATTAACATAATAACAGGAATTATATAGATTGGCATATAGGGACAAAACCAAAAACCTAAATATATGCTGCCTGCAAGAGACACACCTCATCCATTAAAAAAACAAGCTAAGACAGACATAAAAAGACATCATGGAAAACAATATTCCATGTAACCAGAACAGAAAAATTGCACAAAGTTCAATCCTAATTTCACACAAAGCAGCTGGGGAGATAGCTCAGTAGAATAAGCGCCTGCCTGGAGGGGCACAAGGTCCTGAGTTCAATCCCTAGTGCCACCAAAAAAAAAACAAAAAACAAAAAACAGAAAAAAAATCACAAAATAATTTCACACAAAGTGGGCTCCAAGTCAAAACTGATCAGAAGACACAAAGAAATTTTTGTTTTATTTTGTATTTTAGGGAAGGTTCTACAGGGTGTTCAGGGTCTCACCACTAGATGAGATTCATAGTGATCCCCTTGTTTACAGCCTCTCAGGAGCTGGGATTGCAGACACGTGCCAACACACTCAGTCTCAACTGCTGTCTCAGCAGATCCCTGGGGACGGGGATGGGTACAAAATAGCAGGCCTGGGGATCAGACTCCCAGCCCCTGCAACTGCTTGCATTGTGCTTTAATCAGCTGAGCTATTTGGCCAGCCTGAGACAAAGAAATTCATACTACACACTAGTGTAATATAGCAGGAAGGGATAAATTTAAATATATTTGTACCAGCCAGACATGGTGGCGCACGCCTATAATCTCAGCACTCGGGAGGCTGAGGCAGGAGGATCGGCATGAGTTTGAGACCAGCCTGGGCTACAAAAGTGAGCTCAAGGCCAGCCTGAACTGCATAGTAAGACCCTGTCTCAAAAAGACAGACAGACAGACAGACAGACAGACGTTTGTAGCAAATGGTGGTGGACTCAAATTCATAAATCTAGTGTTAGGCCAAGAGAATAGATCCAGGAGCCATGGATTAGCTCAGTGGCATCGCACCTGCATGGCAAGCAGAAGGTCCTGAATTCAATCCCCCTCTCAACAAAAAAACCTATAGCAATACATTCATAGTGGAAAATTTAAATACACCACTCTCCCAAACAAGTAAAACAAACAAAAGTTCCAAACATTTTAAGGCTTACTAGTACAGCCAGGCATCTGAGTAGACATATACACACTATCTCACACAAACACAAATAACATGCTCATTTGCCAAACTACACAAAAATCATGACATTCTGGGAAGAAAAATCAAAGAATGGTTAGAATTACCAAAAATATATTGGGGTCGGTGAGATAGCTCAACAGACTAAAGCGCCTGCTTAGGCAAGTTTAGATAAGTGCAGGGACCATGGTTCAATCCCCAGCACTACAAGTCACATCAGCCCAGCCCTCACGGCAAGCTGAGCTGCCTACAGAATCCAGGCCTAGTAGCATATGCCTATAATCTCATCACTGGACAGGCTGAAAAACAGGTGGATCACTATGAGTCTGAGCTAGGTAGTGAGATCCTATAACAACCAAATACATTTTTTAAAAAATTTTTAAATGAAAATAAAATATGAAAACATTTTATAAAATAATTCAGATCAGTAGATGCACATGTTATGAAGACATATATCTTTATTTCCCTAATTCTAGGATCAATAAATTAATATTAAATGAAAAATTGCATCCTTAGTAGTTATAAGCCTTTTAGTTATATTATCACTATCCACAATAGTCAATTAACAGAAGAATACTGTAATCTATTTGTTATGGTTTGTGTCTAGTTGCCCTTCAAAAGCCTCATTCAGTCAAGAGGTGGACTTATACACTTTGATTAATTCATGATCTAGGGCTGGGATTATGCGTGAGTGCTATACCCAGCCAGGAGCAGATAGCCTGAATGCAGTATAAAACAGACAGATTCAATCTCTGTTGCCATTGTTGCTGTTATTCCTCCCTTTTACTCTTGCTGTTTTGCTGCCTTTCGGGCACCATGAACAGCTTCCCTCTATTATATGCCAGTCTGCTCTGGAGCCAACTAATTACAGACTGAAATCTCCAGTATAGGTAGATAAACCTTTCCTTCCTTCATTTTGGGTGTTGAGTATTTCTCCCAGTTAATTAGACAAAAGCAAGGGAGACACTATTTTATAATGAACAAACTGATGCAGTAGAATATTCATACAGATAGAAAGTATTAAAATCAGGTGTTTTCTAAAAACTCCTTCCCAAATTTGGGAGCTTGCGGGTTAGCGCAGTGGTTTCAGTGCCTGCACAGCAATCCTAGTCAGGCACAGATGATAGCAGGTGGATCCCCAGACCCACCCTTAAGGCAGCCTGGGCCAGCCAATCAATCAATCAATGAATCAATTCAGGTGTTAGATTAAAGCAGTTTACCTACAATGTCTCATCTACTACAGTACAAATCCTGCTTATAACAACCAACCAAAACTCTCAGTAAATACTGGTTTTTGCACAGAGGAAAACCAGCCAGGTTAGAACACAATTCAAATATGCATGAAATGTACTTATATGTTTTAAAATAAAAATTGTAAAACTAGTTACAAAGGTAAATATTATACATTATAATTATTAACATTATTGTTATCATAGCCATCATTCAAATCATTTGAAGGCACAATCATTCAGATTAATCCTTAAATTTTTTGATAAAGTGTTGTACCTTGTTCTGGGTCGCTGTTCATCTTCAGAATCACTAACTTCTTCACTAACTGCTGATTCCTGAAATTCAGAGTCTTCTGAATCTTCACTGCTCACTTGAATTTAAAATACATTAAATTATTAAACATTTTACAAAAGAAATGCAATTCACTTAATATATTAATTAACTTTATATTTTTAACTGTGGTAACATTATGAATACACATGACTACATTGTACATCTCAAATCAGTGGTTGCAAACCAATGGCACATGTGTCACAGCAGGTTGTTTACATCCTCAAAAGCCCTGAAAGGTAGGATGTGGTGGTGCACACCTGTAATCCCAGAGCTTGAGTGGCTGAGGCAGGAGGATTGGTGCAACTTCGAGACCAGCCTGGGCTACAAAAGTAAGCTCAGGGTCAGCCTGAACGGCATAGCAACTCTGTCTCAAAAAAAAAGCCCTAAAAGGTTCACCATTAATGTGATACAGAACACACTCGTTATTAATATAAATGGTAAAGGCTGAGAATTCCTACCAAAAAAAAAAAATCTGAAACCTTCCAAAATTCAAAGCGTTCTGAGTAAAGATGATTCCATAATTGGAAAATTTTGCTCCTGACTACACGATAAAGATACAGCCAAAATTTAGACACATCAAGAATATTGTTTAGGGGCCCAGTAGGATGGCTCAGTGGTCTAAACACCTGCTTAGGAAAGCTTAGGCAGCTGCAGAGACCACGGTTCGATCCCTGGTACCACATGCTACACCAGCCCTGCCCTCAGGGCAGGCTGAGCCGGCCATAAAAATAAACAAACAAACAGAAGTTCTGAAACAAGAAAAAAAATTAAAATTTTTTAAAAAGAATATTGTATAGTAGTTGGGCATAGTGGCACACGTCTGTAATCCCAGCACTTGGGAGACTGAGGCAGGAGGATCTGTGTGAGTTCAAGACCAGCCTGGGCTACAAAAGTGAGCTCAAGGCCAGCCTGAACTGCATAGCGAGACCCTCTCAAAAAAGACAAAAATATTGTATAATATACTGGAACAATGTAAACAGTAAAGTAAAAGCCACATGCTATGTAAATAAGATACATACAGGAAACATAAGTTTCATATTTAGTCATGAGTTCCACGTGGAAGTTATCTCATATATATGTCCAACTTTCCCAAAATCCAAAAAAATTTCAAATCGCCCAAAAGTCTCTCATCTCAAGCATTTTAGGTAAGGATACTCAACCTATATTTATAATTCAAATACATTCAAAGCTGGAGAGATAGCTGTGTGGCACAAGTGCCTACCTGACAAGTGCAAGGTTATGAGTTTGAACCCCGGTCCCAAAGAAAAAAAAAGTACAATTATAAAACCATAGATCAGTATTAAAATAAGACGTAAATATTCAGCTGTATAGGGATTGAAAAAAATTACTAGTCAATAAAACACACACAAAATAAATGCCACAGGTAAATTAATAAAACCTGGCTACTTGACACAAGCAATGCAGACTGGTCAACAAGGAAAAAGGTGACTACAGACTTTCACACAATGATATTTAAAAACTGTAGAAGTGGCATAAAGAAGCAACATTAGGACTCTAAAAGAAAGCAATAGCAGGAAAATTTGCAAATGACATCACAAACTCCATCTATAATTGGAATGGGGATGGCTGGAAGACACCTGTTAGTTTCACAGCTATTTTTCTTACTTTGTCTCATTTCAACTGGAAGACAGACTGGTACTAAATTTAAAACCCTAAACTGTCCAGGTATATCACTAGGAAAAAAGGGATTCTGCCTGCTATGACAACATTACTGATAGAAAACTTCAATTTTGTTTCTCTATAATTTCTATAATCATGATTGTCAAGGACAAGGCATTTTTCTGTCGAGAAAAAAAGCAAAGGAAGGAAAGTTATTAGTCTGAAACACCTCTACAGTATACCCCACCCAAATATAAAGCAGTGGTCAAATAATGATAAACACATACTGAAATGACACAGGCTCCACTTTGATGAACAGTCAGTAGACAATGCTGGAATAATGGAAACAACAAAGCAAAAGGCTGATCTTATGGAACTGAGGAGTACAACAGTGATTTACAGAGGTAGGGGACATGGTGATTTTGGTTAATGTGTACAAAATCATTAAATAGAAGGATTAAGTTTGGTAGCACTTCGCAGAAGGAAAATTTACTTAACTCTTATATAACATGTATTTCAAAACAGCTAGAAGAGAGGATATGTATGTATGTATGTATGTACGTATGTATCAGTACAGGAGACTGAACTCAGGACCCTGTGCTTATTCCACTGAGCTATCTCCCTGGCCCAGAAGAGATTTTTAAATGTTGTCTCCGCAAAGGAATGATATATGTTTGAGATGATGAAATAAACGAGAGGCTTGACTATTACACAGTGTATACCTGTATTAAAACATCACACTGTATCTCATAAGTATGTACGATTATGATATATCAATTATATTACAAACAATTATCAGTAAATCCAAATTATATATATATATATATATATATATATATATATATATATATATATACACACATATACACACACATAGATACATACATTACAAACTAAATAGGAATAAACCATTCTTTCTAACTTTTACTACATATTAAATAATGTAAAACATGAAAAAGTACCATTAGGCAAATACCGAAATAATAACTTCAATAGGCAAAATGGCTATTAATGGGTTCAAGTAGGATGACAAGATATTTACAGTCTAAATGTATATCCCCACAAAATATACATTACATTAAGATAAGAAAATAATGAATCTTTCTTTTCTTACTGTGCTTCTGAATCTTGAACCCAGCGTCTTCACACTAAGCTATGTCCCCAGTTCTTTTTAACTTTCTGAGACAAGGTCTCAACGAAACAGGCTCCAAGTAATAATTCTCCTACCTCAACCTCCCAGAGTATTAAGATTACAGGTGTACAACACTGTGCCTACCTTATATTTATAGTAGAAAAAAAACCTGCGAACAGTAACATAGTCAACTAATCAAGGTTAATATTACTAACAAAAAACATATTGATGGGCCTGGCGGGATGGCTCAGTGGTCTAAAGCCCCTGCTTGGGAAAGCTTGGGCGTCTTCAGGGACCGCAGTTCAATCCCCGGCACCACATGCTGCGCCAGCCCTTCCCTCAGGGTGGAGTGAGCTGGTCATAAAAATGAGTGAATAAACAAATAAAGGTTCTGAAACAAGACAAAAAAATAAATAAATAAAATTTTTTAAAAAAGAACATATTGATGCCATAAGCACTTAATATGATGCATTAAAATGACATGATTCCTATGGTATTCTTTTAAAAATGTATAATAATATCAATTTAATCATTAGAAAACATCAGACAAATATAAAGGCACAGTTCGAAAAACGACAGATTCATACAAATTCTTCAAAAGCCTCAAAAACAAACTGAGGAACTCGCATAAATTAGAATGAAGAGGGGCCAGGAAAATAGCTCAGGGGCACAAGTGCCTACCTGGCAAGTCCAAGGTCCTGAGTTCAATCCCTGGTTCCACAAAAAAAAGAACAAAGAGATATAGTGAATGAGTGCAATATGGGATCCTAAATTAATGCCTGGAGCAGAAAACAAACAGTATGGGAAAATTAATATTTTTTTTGCATTTATGTATTGGTACAGGGCCCCACTACACAGCTTGGACTTATAGTGATCTTCCTCTTAAAGACTTGCCAGTGCTGCGAATACAGGAATGCACCACCACACCCGGACTCAGTGGCTGTTTTAGTGCACCAAAGAGCAGGGCCAGCAAGGCATGTGGTGCCAGGGACTGAATCCTAGTCCCTGCTCTTGTCTAAGCAGGCACTTAGTCCACTGAGTTATCTCTCCAGTCTCTAAGATCTTTCAAAAACTTATATGGCTTCCTTCAAAAGACAGAAAAATTTTTATGATTTCAGGGATCATATGGTCTCTTATAACTACTGATTTACATTCATCCCTGCTACAGGGCATAGGCGAAAGAAAAACGAATGAATGTGGACATATACCAAACAACTTTATAGAAACAGACAGTCACTAAGTTGTGGCCCACAGGCACCATCTGCTACACTTAGCTTAGTTAATGGTATTGTATCAATGCTAATTTCCTGTTTGATCATTGTAATGATCAAATTGTAATGATCAGTGTTGTAATGATCAGTATTGTGATGATCAATATATAATCATTATAATGATTATAATATATTATAGCAGGGAAGCTACATGAATAACACTGAAGAAATTTGTAATATTTTTCCAACATTTTTGTGATCTATAATTACTTCAAAATTCAAAAAAATTAAAGCACTATCTTGACCAAATCAGGTCAGAATCAAAGTTCTATTCTAGTTGATGGGGGAAAAAAAGATAGGAAAACATAAAATATTATGATCAATTGGTAAGGGGAATAGAGAAAAAGGGAATGAGGCACTACTATTTAATGGTTATGAAGATTTCATTTGAAGGGCTGGCCAAATAATTGAGCAAATTAAAGTGCCTGCAAGCAGGTGCAGGGGCTGAGGTTTGATCCCTGGGCCTGCTATACCAGCCCCACCCCCTAGGTGTGAATGAGGCAGCAACTGGGACTGCGTGTGGTAGCAAGCGCATGTAATCCCTGCTATCCAGAGGCTGTGAAAACAGGTGGAGCACTACGTATCCAATCTAGTAGTCAGACCCTGAACAACCTGTAGAGCCTTCCCTAAATTAAAATAAATAAATAAAGATTCCATTTGAGATGATCAAAAGGCTCTGGAAATGGACAGCAATGATGATTGTGTAATAATGTGGTATGACCAAACTGCACACACAAGTGGTTAAGTTGTGCTTTCTCTGGCAGCACATACATTAAAAAATTGTTACACTGGTAAATTTCATTATATTTATATTATAATTAAATGCAATAATACAATATAAAGTAACTGCCAAACAAGTAGAAGTTGAAGGAAGTATGAAAATACATTGACATTCGTTCCCACATCCAAGTAAAAACCAACACTGAATAGACTTTAAATCTAGCACTAATTTTCAAATACTCAATTTGAAAATTTTCAAATCTACCAAACATTACAAAATCTGTTGAATAAACATATGTACCTTCTCCTAAATTCACAGATTGTGATCAGAATACCAGACCTTTTATATACATGAACATTAAACAAGCTCTTTTACAAAGTACAATCTTAACTAAATTTTGACATCTTGACACTTTATTCCTAAGCATTAGAATATTATTCTACAAAAATATTACTAAGAATCTGAAAAAACAGAACCATTAGTATTGTAATGGCAGGAGGCCTGCAGCTTAGCTCTGCTGTTTAAGCATCTGCTTGGGCAAACACAGTCCATCACAGGGGAATAGAGTTCAATTCCCAGCTCCATAAGCCTTACCTGGCCTGCAGTAAGACAGCATAAGCCAGCAAAAAAAATTCCTTTGTGATATTATAACTGCAATGTTACAAAATTGTCATTAAAATAATTTTGTGGTATTTTTCCAGTTTAGAAGAAAATTAAAAAGTTTTCATGCTGCACTGTTCTCTAACCTATGTGATAAATTTAAATGTTATACTAACTTGATTAAATGATATTTACCAAGTTCACAACTGCCTTCAGATTTTTCCTTCGTGAACATTGCCATCTCATGTAACAAAGCAACTCAATCAGTGGGTCTGATATGGTGGATACAAAAATTTTGCAAGTTAAAAATCCATTAATCAGGGGCCCGGCAGGATGGATCATTGGTCTAAAGCACCTGCTTAGGAAAACTTAGGTGGCTGCAGGGACCATGGTTCGATCCCCGGCACTACATGTTGTGCCAGCCCTGCCCTCAGGGTAGGCTGAGCTGGTCATAAAAATAAATAAATAAACAAAAGTTTTAAAAAATCCATTAATCACTATGGGCATAAAATGTAATGGTATATTGAGTGTATCCTCTCTTAAACAAAAAAGGCCTAACCTGCATAATTATTAAGGTATCTTGATTCACAAGCTCAATTATTTCCATGACTCTGGTCATAAACCAAATTGGACTAGAACCAAATCAAATTCAATGGTTAACTTCTATGTTAACTTTATGAGGCTATTTGACTTGTTGTTGCTACTGTTATTGTTTTTCGGGCAGAGTTTCACCCCAAGGCCACAGGGTGGCCTTGAACTTACTATGCAGCCTAGGCTAAAACTCACAGCAAAATTACTGCCTCAACCTCCCAAGTGCTGGAATCACAGGCATGTTCCACCATGCTCAGGTGCTGATTTGATTCTTGCAAACAAAACCGTGGAGAAATTGAGTTCGTAAACTGCAGCACCACTGCAAATTATGCACAGGAGGCAATAAAAACATATGTCACAGAAAGTTTGGGCTTATGGAGCCCATAAGTGCCTGCTTAGGCAAACTTTGGCAATGGCAGGGACCATTGTTGGATCCCAACACGACATGCTGTGCCGGCCCCACCCCCAGGGCAGGCTGAGCTGGCAATAACATAAATAAAGTTCAAGGAAAGTTTGGGCTTACATAAAGCAAATCTTAAACATAATCATGGGGGCCAGAGAGATAGCTCCGTTGCACAAATGCCTTCCTGGCAAGTGCAAGGTCTTGAGTTGGAACCCTGGTCACAGAAGAAAAAAAAAAAATCATGAACACTAAAGCACTCTCCATCTTAAGCAAATTCTCCCCTTTGTTGAAGATTCATAGCAATCCATGTTATCATTTAACCTGATGAGTCACTAAGTTCTTTTTTAAAATCTGAATAAGCTTGCAGCCATGGGGCAAGAAAATTAATCACTCACAAACTACTAATATTGTAGCTTTGCCTAAATACTGCTCAACAAGTGAAGAAGTAGTCCTGCTAAAGTTCTGATTCTTGGATACAAACAGTGAACATTTTGTTTCTTCAGCAGGGTACCTGTCATGATCCTTAGGTTACCTTCATATCACATATGCATTTTTCTGTATGTATTTCAAATCACGAAGTTTTTTTAACAAACTGTGGTACTTTGTGAATAAAACAGAAATGTAAATTATGTCATAAGTGAACTGTATGGTTTGCAATGATATCTTAATATAGCTATTATACAAAAATGGAAAAAATTCAAAAAAATAAACTTTGATGGGCCAGGCATGGTGGCACACATCTGTAATCCCAGTACTTGGGAGGCTGAGGCAGGAGAATCAGTGTGAGTTCAAGACCAGACTAGGCTACAGAAGGGAGCTCAAGGCCAGCCTGAACTGTATAGCAAGACCCTATCTCAAAAAAAAAAAAAAAAGACAAAACACACAGTACTGCTGAGACAGCTCAGAGGACTAAGTGCCTGCTTACAGAAGTGCAGGAGCCAGGGCTTGATCCTCTGCCACCACATGCCAGTGCCAGCTCTGTACCTAGGCACACTGGGTCATCCACTTAGAAATCAGACACTGTGGTGCATGCCTGTAATCCCAGTGCTAGGCAGGCAGAAAACAGGAGGATCACTATGAGTCTCAGGTACAAAGTGAAACCCTATACCAAATACATAAAAAAAAACCAATTCTTTACTGCTAGGCCAAATTCCTGCTTAAATAATATAATACTTAATTAGCCAATACATTTGATTATGTCAAATAAAAATGCTCTTTCCAAATATACCAGATGTATACTTTGGTACATTCCAGAAATTATTCCAGTATGAAAAAAAGCTCGTGCAATTCTCCAATAGTTGGTCTCTCAGTCTCATCTTCTATTGCTCTTTTCTCTCATCTATCTTCTACATTCATTTCATTCCTTTCATTATATGTCAAACATTTTGTTTTTGTGATACAGGGTCTCACTACATAGTTGTAGCTGGCCTTAAACTCATTATGTAAAGGGCCGGCCAAATAGCTCAGTGGATTAAAGTGCCTACAAGCCGGTGCAGGGGCCAAGGGTTCAATCCTCAGCATGCTGTGCCAGCCCTACCCCGGGGTGTGCTGACTCAGCAACTGAGACTGATGGCAGGCCCCTGTAATCCCAGCTGTTGGAAGCCTGTAAAACAGGTGGATCACTAGGAGCCTGATCTAGTAGTAAGACCCAGAACACCCTGTAGACGTTCCCCTAAAATACAAAAAGAAAAAAAACTCACTATGTAAGAATTCATGGCTATCCTCCTGACTCAGCCTCTAAAGTGCTAGGATGACTCATAGGCATGCAGCACCACAGCAGCCCATATGCCAGATATTTTATAGGCTTTTACATTGTTTTCCTGCTTGTAATATAAATCTTTACACCACACCTAGCTGATCCTTTCCCAACTTGATCTATTGGATAAAACCTTTATAACTTCTAAAACGTTTTCTGAGGATAATGCTCACACTTCTAAGAAGCTGATCACACTTTCTCTGGTGTATAGTAGATAACATTTGTTACGCAAAACAATGTTCAGGGTGCGTTAAGTTTTTACAACATCTCTATAATTCATACAAATTATCAGAACTAGCTGCATAACAGATCACTAAGAAACTTCTGAAATATTTCATTTTTTAGGTCTTAGCACTATTAACAGTGATATAATTGTCTTGTCATAGAGCATAATCATCCATTTTTCTTAACTTCTTAATACATAATAATCATATACACAGGGGCTGAGGGGACAGCTCAGTAGAATAAGTGCTTGCCTGACAAACGTAAGGACCTGAGCTCAATCCCTGGTTCCTCAAATATAAAATCATATATACAGTATGATAATTTAACACACAAATACCATGCTATGTGTAAAGACTAAGTCAAGAAAATTAGCATTCCTACGTCCTTAAACAGTATTTCTTTATGTTGGAAAATTTTCACCTCTCTTCAGAAAATATAAGTAGCTGTGAGGCCAGGGAGATAGGTTAGGGGCATAAGTGCCTGCCTGACAAGTGTAAGGTCCTGAGTTCGATCCCTGGTTCCAGATAGATAGATAGATAGATAGATAGATAGATAGATAGATAGATGGGCGGGCGGGCGGGCAGGCAGGCATGCAGGCAGGCAGGCAGACAAATGTATACTACAGCCACCCCACTGTACTATAGAATAAAATTATACCCTTATCTAACTGCATCTTTGCATCTTTTATCCTTTGTATTCACCTTCTCTCTAACCTATCTCTAAAAAGATGAAATTGCTTTAGTTGTTATGAATTCAAGCTTTTAAACTTTCACATGACACCATGTAATTAGAGCTCTGCACCTGATTTATTTCAATTCCCCCAATGTCTTTCAGTGTCCACAGTATAATTTAAAACTCAAATAATTTGCATATATACCTAGGATGAAAAACTTTGTACCTGATAATGATCTCATTCATTTTGTGCCACTGATATTTAAAGTGATGCTAGAAGGATTTAAACTCAATGCAGAAGAACTCAGATGGTCATGCAGTGAAATTTTAATCTACATATACCCAAGTTTTCCTAATAAACTTACAGGCTTTTACCCAAACTAATTGTATTTTTCCATTGTCCAACAGGAAAGCACTTTTCTTCTTGTAATTGTGTACAATCTTATATTTTACACATTACCTTTAAGTATGTTTTAATTATTAACTCATTTATTTCTAGTGTATTATTTTTCCCACTATAAATTCTTTATTTTTCACATAAACAAAAATATAGTTGCACTGACACTCTTTGTATTAGTGGTCAACTGTTTAAGTAGACATATTTAAATTTCATCACTATAGTTACTGGCCAAACAGTATGGTTTTTACATTCAGAATAGAAATGCCTTACCCTTCCTTCTATTTCTGCCTTTGATTTCTTTATGTTCTTTAAGGTTCGTCCTTTTTTCTTCTCCAGATTCTCCATCACTCACAGTTAGCTTGTGCCTCAAGAGCCTATGTCTGTATCTTGGCTTCTTAGATTCTTCAGAATCTGAATCTGATTCAGAATTGACCTGATTTTTTCCTTCTAAATGAAGAAAACATCAATAAGATATCCTTCAGCATCTTTTGATTTTCAAACCATTTTGTCTACTGACAATTACCATAATTTATGGACAATACCAGAGCTATACATATATCCTATAATTTGATATCACTGGTGATAGTTCACTTTACATATTAAACTTCATATTACCATTATTGAATATTTAGCAAGTATCACCAATGTATATCACTTTATTCTTTTGCATAAAAATCACACTCATTGGCACCGACAAAGCCAGATTAACTTTTACAATTATTATAAGATACTCAAAGGAATGATGATAATAAAGTTGTAAACTTTTCTTCTGTGATACTGGATATCAAACCTAAGAAGTCATATATGCTAGGCAAGTGTTCCTCCACTGAAATAGACTCCCAAGGCCTTACACACTTTAATAAACTTTATTTTTTAAAAACTTTAAATGTATGCATTAATTAATAAGCTTCATATATTCTTCAATGACTGAACTGGTCCAGGAGGCCAAGTATGGCTTCCTCTACTTCTCTTGGGGAGCTCACCCTCATCTCCTGGGTTCTCTTCGTTTTGTTTTCCAGCTCTTTTTTTCCCTTCTTCTGATTCACCATCTGAAGTTCCATCCTCATCAGAGGAAAGATTCGCTTTAATTTCTTCTAAAAGCATCTTCTTGGCAATTCTTAAGAGTCAAAAAAACAAAAAACAAAAAACAAAAAAACAAAAAACTACATATATACCAAATTAAAAACAAAAACAGAATTCTCTGCATCAAAATACTAATGTACATGTCAAATTACAGATTTTATACTGTAATTAAGAGACTGGCCAAAATGCTTTTTATGCAAAGGTACAAACAAACACTTGTGAAAATGTTAGTTGTACTTTTTATTTTTCAATTCTATATTATTTTCCAATATATTGGAGAATCTCAAAGAAATACTCCATTGACTGTTTTGACCAATTACAACTTGATGCTGGAAACCTTCCAATATCACATTTGCTCTGTTGCCATTATCCAATAAATACAATGTCAGACAGTTCAACAAAAGTACATCTGTTTATCAAGACAAATGACATTCCTACAGAAAACTCCAAGGGGAGGTGACATATGCAACAACAAATATATTTTGGACTAACAGCATATAATAAACAACTCTAGTGTGAAACAGTGTCTCAAAACATAGGATAACATTTTTGGACCTTAATTTCTATTTATTTCACAAATCTATTATCTAGATGAAAGCAACCACAAATATTAAGTATTGAAGTACTCAAAAACCTTCAACAATATTCAAGATAGGGGAGAAAAGAAAAAGGACATGAGCACTATCAATTACAAGCACGGTAAAATAAAACATAAATTACTACAAATGAGTTTTTTCAAAAACATAGTGTAATAGCGTCACTCAAACCAAAATTTCTCAGAACATTCCCCAAAGACCAACTCATTAATAGCAAAGGCAACTGCTAAGAGAATGAGAAAGTAGTTCTCTTAAGAATACCATCATATGTCAAAAATGTTTCTAAAGAAATTCCATATTCCATTTTTGCACTAAAGAAAAGTCACCTGAAAATGTAAAAGAAAAGCAATCATAAAGCCTTTGTGAAAGACATTCAGTTTGATTATTCTGGGTATCCTTTTGTTATAAATTCATAAATCACAGTAGCAAAGGAATAGGGAAAGGCACAGGGAAAAGGTGAGAATGTTTTAGCAGTTTGCCATAAGCTAATTTCTATAGAATAAACATGTATTCTGCAATCAATAATGAATAGCATCATCAGAATCTTTTAACTGTGCTATGTTTTAAATCTGAAATGTACGGGGCCTGGCGGGATGGCTCAGTGGTCTAAAGCCCCTGCTTGGGGAAGCTTGGGCGGCTTCAGGGACTACGGTTCGATCCCCGGCACCACATGCTGCGCCAGCCCTGACCTTGGGATGGGCTGAGCCGGCCATAAAAATGAGTGAATAAACAAACAAAGGTTCTGAAACAAGAATAAAAATAATAAATAAAAAAAAATTAAAAAAAAAATCTGAAATGTACACCCAAAAGCCTGTGATCGGGGTGAAGACTGATCAGAGGAGGGAGGTCACTGGAGACATAATCATGAAGGAAACATTTTTATCTGTCTCATTTCATTTCTCCTTCCTAGCTGCCCTGGATTAAGCAGCTGTTTGCTAGCTTGCATGCTAAACATGCTATTTCTGGAGTGAACCCACTAAAACTATGAGCTAAATCTCTCTTCTGTTAAGCTGTGTCATATATTGCATCCCAATGATGGGAAAGCTCATACAGAAAACTACTGCTATAACTGTGCCTACCCATGTAGTTGACAGGCCTTTCAAAAGTTTGTGAAGGTTTGAACACACTGGCTAGAGAAGCTCTAACACACTACAAGCCAAACTAGATGCGCAATTATGGTTGCACCACAGAAGGCCAGAAAGCTGATAAAAATAGACAATAAAGATCAGGCTCATGAGGTTTCATATGGAAATAAGGACTACACTGCAAATGGAACAGAGGCCATGTGCATTCTATCTTGGGGAAATAAGTGTGGTCTGTGTATGATGACTATGTACGTATTTTTGTTTTTTGGTTTCTTAAGACAGGGTCTTGGTCCAGATTGGTGTTGAATTCCCTAGATAGTTCAAGCTAGCCTCAAATACATGGTGATCCTGCTTCAGCCTCCCAAGTGCTGGAACAACAAGTGTATATCATCATGACCAGCCTTGTGAGGCTAAATTTAAAGGTGACAGACTAAGAAATCTGGCAAAGAAAATTTCATTCAGTCTGTGGGACAGTTACTTTTGGCTACATTCAGCCAGATCTACAATGAACAGTGAGTTCAAGGCCAGCCTAAACTGTAAAGTGAAACTCTGTCTCAAGAAGACCAAAAGAAAGAAGAAAGAAGAAAGGAGAAAGGAGGAGAAGGAGGAGGAGGAGG
>PVJA010026331.1:0-29775 GCA_004027025.1 Myocastor coypus | reverse complement strand
CTGCTGGGATTAGGGGTGTGAGCGCTGCTGGGATTACGGGTGTGAGCGCTGCTGGGATTAGGGGTGTGAGCGCTGCTGGGATTAGGGGTGTGAGCGCTGCTGGTATTACGGGTGTGAGCGCTGCTGGGATTACGGGTGTGGGTGCTGCTCCCAGCCTGGAGTACATCAACTTGAGGGAGAGACCTGACTCTGCAGCCATTGTTTTGTTGCCTTCGGCCGCCATGAACTGCTGCCCCCTGCCATGTGCCGCTCTGTGTTGGAGTCGGCTGACTGTGGACTGAAACCTGCAGTAACTGTGAGCTAAATAAACCTTTCCTCCCTTCATTCTGAGGGTCCCGTGTTGGTTCCAGCAATGAAAGAAGAGTAACCGGGGCAGAAGGGGAGCACAGTGGCTGCCAGCTAATTAACCGAGGCTCGGTCATTCCTGTAACTTGGTCTCACATGCGCTGTATATCTGATCCTGGCCGTTACATTCCATTTGGGGGCTCATCTGGGAACCCCACGGGCAAGATGTTCATGCCTGCCTGGCCTTTGTGCCTGCGAGCTGCTCCTGGATGGTTTTTGGAGCCACGCAGTTGATTTCAGCTAACTTTGCCTAAGTGGCTGAAATAACGGAGCACTGAGTCGTGGAAACGAATGACAGCGCCTACTGTGACTGAAGTAAGATTCGACTGGCTTCTTCTCTTGAGGCTGGGTTCATCTGTGGGCCCTGACTTCCAGACATGGAAGACTGTGTCAATCTATCTCAGATGAGTTTCCGTGAGGTATCATGGACACATTGCTTCTCTCCTTCATTGGGAGAATTTGCTTTCTCACAGGTAAATATTCCTGAGTTTGTCTTCTTTGCTGCTGGGGTGTGTGTGTGTGTGTGTGTGTGTGTGTGTGTGTGTGTGTGCTCTGACTTTGTTTACCAGAGAGCAAATCTGTGAGAAGTTTGGCTGCAGATGCAGAGGGCAGCTCTGCATTTGTTTTGGTGTGAAATCCACCTGAGGTTTAAATTAGTGAGAAAAGAAGTCCGGGAGAAAGAAAGAAAGGAGAAAGAAAGAAAGAAAGAAAGAAAGAAAGAAAGAGAAAGAAAGAAAAAAGAAAGGACACCCCAGGATGCTGTCTGTCTGTCTGTCTGAATTGTTTGCTCTGTCTTTTTCTGGTGCCTGCATACCCTAAGCCTTCTGCTATCTGGGCTGGGCAGTTCTAAATGTCTTACTTTTGTCCTTTCTGCCACTTGGATCTGTTCAGCTAAAATTCCAGGAAAAACTCAGACCCTGCTGCCTCACTTTGTTATAGCTACGCAAAATTACGTTAGCCTTGCGTGTTGCTTCTGATGTCATCAGGCGGGAGTGCTTTGGGGACTTCTGTAATCATCCCGAGGGCCTCAGCCACAGCTGCTGCTCTCACTTCATTCCTCTGCTGAGTCCTCTCTGTGCCCCCCTGCCCCCCCCAACCCCGTCTCTCCCTCCCTCTCCCTGCCCCCTCCCTCCCTCCCTCTCCACTTCACCATTGAGCTGAGGGCAGGGTAACAACCACCCACTGGGCTGGCTGCTCAGCTGCCTGCCCTTGTCTGTGCCACCCATTCTAGTGAGGCTTTCTGCTCAGCCCTCCCTGCCCCCCAGCCTCCTGGGCACTGTTCTCCTACTGCGGCCACAAGGAGGGGATTTAGAGTCCCCTCCCCCAGCCCGTGCTGCCTCCAGTTATCTGCTGCAAATAGCAGGAGTAAGCTACTGCTTCACAATAGAGACAGTGCAGAATGCAAATATAGACAGGAAAAGCGAGGACGGATAATGGCAGCCTACAGGAAGGCTATCACAGGGGAACGGGGTATTTCAAGCGAAAATGTCCAAAGCTGCTAGAGAGGGAAAAAGAAAGCGAGGGTGATGGAATCTGAGGAAGTTTCAGGAAAGTGTTTGTAAAGGAATTGAAAGCAAATTTCAGATTGATGAGGCCTGTTGGTCTCCGCCTGAGCCTCAGCCCTAGGGCATTAACTGCTGCTGTGCAGCGAAGAGCCAGTCAGACTTTAAGCTCTGATTCAACCCTGTCAATAGTTTCCTGGGCAATAGTAACGTGGGTGAGGCATGCCTGGCCAGCTGCGCTGAGATGATACCCAATGGCCAGCTGTAAAGGCTACTAACGACAGAAGTTGTGTTTTCCCTCCACGAAAGTTGTGGATGTTAAAATACCAAAGTGTGCTGACTATCAGTAAGAGGGCTTGACATTTTTCAAATTCTTGTACGAGCTCTCTGCTAATTGAGCTACAAAAGTTCTGCCTAGTCTCTCAGAATTACAATCTTAAATCAAAAAAAGAAGGTTGTTGTAATTTAACTTGGCCAGAAATATGTTTAACTGCATCTGGTTTTGTAAGGATATTTGTTTGTTGTGATCTGCACATTTGTTTATGGATTTGCATGTTGTTTAGTGAACAGCTGTTCCTCTTTTAGTTGAGCTTTTAATATAGACTGTAAAGCATGCTTTCTGAGCTGGGCGTGGTGGCACACGCCTGTAATCCCAGCACTTAGGAGGCTGAGGCAGGAGAATCCCTGTGAATTCAAGACTAGCCTGGGCTACAAAAGTGAGCTCAAGGCCAGCCTGAGCTGCATAGCGAGATCCTGTCTCAAAAAAGCCAAAAAAACAGCATGCTTTCTCCTGAGTTACCAGCTGATCTAAGTGATATAAAAACTGGTTTATAATTAAACAAAAATTCATTAAAATGGGGAGAGGTTATTGGGCAGGACTCTTGATTGGTGGACAGAGAAGTGACCAACCTTTATTTATCAATGGAGAGCCCCAGTAATCTTCTTAAAAGACACCCCCAATAATTTGGTCATTGGTTAAAATATAAGTTTTTCAAACAATGTTAATAAGAGGCTCATGTCCAGCCAACACGAGACATGCTCACTGAAATGGGCATTTCGTCCTGATCGTTTTCCGTAAAAGTATAACTTGTTGTCCATGAACACTCTACAGGGATTTAGCTACTAAAATGTCCATAGCTGATAAGAAATAACAGTTCTCTGGTCATGCTTTATATTTTAGAGTGCTTCAGCCTGCTCCCACCCAGTTGGATCTGGTATCTGTGCAAGATTTAAAGAGATATTCTTTTGCATTCCCCTTGCCAACTGCTTCCCAGAAATTGTTTGCCTTTAACAGGAAGATCCAGAATGGGGACACAAGTGCCAGTGACCTGGACAGGCCTTCCCAAGGATTTAAAATTCGCTGTACTGTTTTTGGAAAAGTATCAGAGAAACTGGTGCCTTTTGGTAATAACACTCCTAGCTTCTGTCTCTTACGGTATGTAGATGATTTTACAGAGACCCAGGAGTTGTACGAAGAAGGGACAAAGAAGTTACTAGAGCTGGTGCACGACAAGGGCTACCACGGTGTCTCCAAGAGGAAGAAGGCTCAAATGTGTTCAAACGGCGGAGTTCCTCAGCTCACCCTGACAGGAGGAGCCTGTGCCTTGTTGAGCTCCCAGACCCAAGCTCCTCAAGGGCCAGAGGAGACCAGCACCCTGAAGAAGTTACGAGAGTTCCTGGGAATGGCGGATTATCGTTGTTTGTGGGTGCTAAATGTAGTTTCCTTTGCTAAAGCCTTGTATGAACCTCTGAAGGGAGGTAGTCGCCTCCCCTTGGACTGGAATTCAGAACAGTGAAAAAAGCACTTGAGGATTTAAAGACAGAGCTGTTGAGGGCTCCCACCCCAGCCCTAGCAGACATCGCTAGGGCCTTGCAGCGGTTTGTTCATGAGAAGGAGTTTCAAGGGGAGTCTTAGCCCAGACCTTAGGGCCATGGAAGGCTGCCATGGCCTATCTGTCTAAAACACTGGACTATGTGGCTGCTGGGGGTCATCCTGCTTGCAGGCTACTGCGGCAGCTTTTCTCTTAGTAAAGGAGGCTGACAGAGTGACTCTGAGACAGAAGTTGAGCGTGTTCATGCCCCATGCGGTAGAGACGCACTGCAGGGCCCTGGTAGAAAGGGGCTCTCTGGCACTAGGCTGGCCCAGTACCACGCAGCCCTCCCTGAAGACTCACGTCTAACTCCTAAGACTATACAGACCATTAATCCTGTATACTTCCTTCCAACCTTGTTGGAACCTCCAGAGCACGACTGCATGGAGACATTGGGGCTATTTATTCTGTAAGACCTGACCTGAAGGACATGCTACTCCAAGACTCCAACCTCATCCTGTTTGCAGATGGACACAGTATGGTAATAGATGGAATATGGAGGGCGGGAAGAGTGGCCATGCCTGGGAAAGGGACAGTGTGGTCAGGGGTACTGCCCCCCGGGTCTTCAGCCCTAAAGGAAAAGAGGCCTCTTTACTGCAGGAAGAAAAGGCATAAAACACTCCCAGGAGATTTCAAATTTGTTACAGGCACTATGGTGGCCCACTGAAATGGCAGCGATACCCTGTCCTGGACATCAAAAAGGCCAAGGCAATAGGGCTGCTGACCCGGAAGCAAAACAACCTGCTGCGGGGGGTCTCATTGCCACAAAATGCACATCATGTTAGGGCTACTCCTTCAGCCACCCAAGTATACTGAGACTGAGTTATTGTGGGCCAAGTCAGAAGGGGCATCAGAAAGAAATGTTGGCAAATCTTGCCAGGGGAAAGAGCATTTTTGCCTGAACACATGGGACATTTCATGATTTGGGAGCTATGTGGCAAGACCCACCAGGGCAAGACCACTACGGCCGAGCTGCTTGGCTGCCACTTTTATATGCCCGAGCTTTGGACCCGTGTGTGCCTCACTGGCCATCAAATGTGTGACTTGTGCTGACAGTAGTCCAGTTTCCCACCCACAGCATGAGCCCGGCATCTGCTGTCAGGGAACCCTCCCTTTTGAGAGTGTCATAGTGGGCTTCACTGAGGTCAAGTCAAGAGCTGGAAACAAAAAGTGCTTATTTGCAGCTACTCGAGATGAGTAGAGACCCTGCCTACCAGAACTGAGATCCCCAGAGAGGTGGTGAAAGCACTGATGGAACTAATCATCCCCTGGTGTGGGCTCCCCGTGATGGTAGGCTTAGATCATGGGCCTGCTTTCATGGGTAGAAGGGTTCAGAACCTTTCCTGGGTTTTAGGCCTGAAATGGGAGCTACGTGCTCCCTACTGAGCCCAACACTGAGAGCAAGTAGAACAGCAAAACCACACATGAAAAGGACCTGGCCCAGACCACTCCAGGAGACAGGTGTGAACTGGGTGTTTGTACTTCTGATAGCCCTGCCGTGGTCATGTTGCACTCCCAGCCAGGATGGGAGCACCCCTTTTGAAATCCTTTTTGTAAGACTGCCATCATTGGTACCAGATTTGCAGGGACTGTGAGAGACTGGGACCCTGAGCCTGCAACAGCAACTGCAGGCCTTGTAAAGGACCTTGGAGGGACTCCAGGAAACTAGAGTAGAATGTCACCCACTCCCCGTTCATAGTCGCGTGCAAGCTTCTGTACCTAGGGACTGGGTGCTCATCAAAAACTGGAGGGAAGTGCCCCTCCAGCCCAGATGGGAGGGGCCAGATGACGTCATCCTGACTGCGCTCACACCTGTGTGAAGGTGACAGGTTGCAAGCCATGGATTCGGCACTCACAAGCGGAAAAGTGGGTAGCCCAGGTTGCACCAGCCCTGCCTTTCCCCAGACCCTGTACTCGTCAATGGCCTGGATGACTCAAGTGAAAGATACCTACGTCCAAGTCGTCACGGTGAGCCTGCTGTGTGAGGCAGCTATCACAGGACGGGTACCGACTGCTGTGGGCTTGGAGCCTCCAGGAGAACACACCCGCAGTTACTCTGGAGCGACCGCGGGTGGACTCTGTCCGGCTCAGGAAGGCTGTGTTTGCCTCTTTGCACCTCCCTGTGCTCAGCACATTGTGACATTTGCTGTCCCAATGTGTAGATTGTGGAGCCTAGAGGACTGGAAGGAAAGCCTGACCCAGCGCAATATTCCTTCCCTGCCTGTGGCATCCAGAAGTGGGCATTCAATCCATGCTCCCGTGCACATGAAGGTGAAAACCAGGACCTGGATAAGCATGGGCTATACAGGTGCCCGGAGGTGATGGGAGGGAAAGAGAGAGAGGCGGACTGCCCACAGACAATTGGCTTCTCAAAGGACATCCTCTGGGGCCCTGAACTCTCTAGCCAGTTGTTAGGTACTAAGTGGTGTGCATATTCAGGTGAACTGGGAAAAACTTGCTGGTTGTAACACTAGGTACTCAGACAGGTTTTGCACACAGGCCAGAATTATTTTAAAAAATGTTGAGGACCCACTTCGGTCTCCTGGACTCATGGGAGAAGTATACGGGAACCTCGGCACAGTCTCAGAGTATGACGCGGGATACTCATCCAGATCACCCAGGTAGAGGTAGCTCTTCAGGTTGGTGAACTCTTTCCCAGCTTTGACTCAAGCACGGCATCACGTACAAGACACTGGCCCGATAGTCGTCCCAAATGCAGGTCACCATAAACTGTAATCAACCCCAGAACCCAGGGGGATAAGACCCAACCCCCTAAAAATAGAGATGGGTGTCCTAGGAGCTAAGTGTGAAATCTGTCAGTTGCTCAGTGAAATCCACTATTTGCGAAGCTTGTCCAGCCGTGCCTCAGTAGAAGCCTGCTGGATGTGTGTACGGTTCAGTCCACCTTTTCATGAAGCTGCAGCCTCCTCAGAGTTACACCCACACAATGCCTGTGACCCTTGGAAGAGGAAACAACCCTGTCTCTGTGTCTTTCAGTCCACAGAAAGGGATTTTATGTGGGCCAAGAAGATTCCGGTTACATGCAGTCAGCCAGCTCCCCAGACTCTTACCTACCGAGCTCCCCCAGGAACATGGCTTTCCTGCACCAAAGGCTGACTTAAGTGTCTAGATCGAAGACAGAGGTTAACTGGGATGGCTCCTTTTCCACTGCCTACATTGATTCATTGATTTCCCGAGCACAAATCATCCAAGGAAAACTGGCAGACAGACATCTATTCTATAAGACATTCCTGTGTGAAAGGCACACGCATGTAGGACGGGCAACCCCTGTGTGGGTGCCAGTTCTAGCTAGGGCAGCATTAGCAGGATAGGGACGGGGCCATCGCCCGTTCAGAGGCTGCTCTAGCAGTGACTTCCCGGGATAACTGACAGTACGGAACAAAATGCGGCTGGTGTCTGAGTTGTGAGAAAATAGATACATAAGCAGAAGTAGTGCTACAGGACAGCAGGGACCTTAATTTGGGGTTCACAAAACAAAAGGAGGACCCTGCGCAGCCCTAGGGAAGAGCATTGTGTTGACGCCAACAAGTCAGGGGTCATCATGGAGACCTGGAAACACTAGACCACGATGCTGAAGAGAGAAAAAGCTGGTGTTGTGACTATGATGGCCTTCGTGGTGTGATCTCCTATTTAAGTGGAGCCCTAGGTTGACCTCCTTCATAACAGGGGTTGCCAGGCCAGTAATTACCCGGCTAATCACGGTCGCTGCAGGGCCCGGTCTGGCCAATTGGGTAATGACCTGAACCTGGAGCATGAGTAGGCCGGCCAATCGAGTGGAGATGAAGGATAACACCGAATATGACATAAGGGCTGAGCCGCCACCTTCCTGTAGGCCTTGTATTTCTTAGAAAGAAAAATATGCCTTAGTGGGGAAATGTAAGGGCTGATGCTATCCGATTCACTTTTAGAAGTAGAAGAGGCAGAGTTCAACTTAGCTTGGCCACTGCCTGAAGTATTTACGTAGAAGTAGCCTTGCCTGTATCACCCCGCTCTTTACTCCTTCCCCTGCCCTGTCAAAACGTCACAAACACGTAAGAGATAAGAGGGAGACGGGACCCGCTTAGGGCAATGAGATACAGACTGCGCGTGCTTCGCCATAAATCCCTCTGCCTGAGACCTCTCACCTGTAGGATATAGGGCCATCACATCCCAGCTGTGGTCCCCACCTCTAGGATATAGGGGGCGCCACATTCCTGCCAGGTTGCCACAGCAACAAAGAAACTATAAAAGCAGGTAGGGAACAAAGAACCGGAACTTCTGTGTTTTCCTGACCGGAAGGAGAAGCACATTGGTCGCCAGATCATTAATAACGGCTCTGTAATTCGGGTAATTTAGTCTCCTTTGGGCAATGTATCAGTCCCGGCGGTTATATCCCTAGCACCGGGATTACAGCCGTGCACCACCATGCCCCGTTTCTGGGTCTGCATCACGGACGTGGGGTTGCGAGGTCAGCACGGCACGCAGGATCAGGGATTTAACTTGGTTCCTTGTGCTTGCCAGGCAGGCGCTTGGAAGCCAAGCTACCTCCCCAGCCTAATAAGTGTATCTATTAATTATTTTGTATATACAATAATACAATTACTTTTATGAATCCCTTTATACTTGCAAATCTCTCTGTGAGAGACTTTGAGAGCTCTCAGCACAAGGTGTAAGCACAGTTTGCAAGGTTTGTCTTACGACGGTGAGTGAGTTCTGTTTGTGCTGGGAGGAGGCTACGGTAGTGTTGCACAGCTGGTGTAGACGCTATGTGTGTGTGTGTGTGAGGAGTTTTGCTGGATGCTTTTGTGAACTGATCTTTTTTTTTTGTCTTTTTGAGACAGGGTCTCACTATGCAGTTCAGGCTGGCCTTGAGCTCACTGTTGTAGCCCAGGCTGGTCTCAAACTCGCAGCGATCCTCCTGCGTCATGCTCTCAGATGCTAGTTGCTCGTGTTTGTGAACTGAGGTGTTCCTGCGTGTGAGTTTGTGCAGATGCTTGACAGCTTGACTTCGCCATTCTATAATTCATACATAGAGCAGTGCATACTCCATACTGCATATTCCCTATACTTAATTAAAATAATGAGTAGACCACCTAAAGGAAATTGCTTGGGAATTGTTCTCATATGATTAGTTATCAATAACTTTATGTTGTAGGCTCCTTTGTCAATTTGGAAGTGCTCCAGGCTCCAGCAGGAGCCTACCAAGGAAACGTGTGTGGGACAGCAGCTTCGGAGTAGCTTTTAAAACAGACACCGAGTAAGGCCGCACAAGCCAAAGGTGAGGAGAGCCCTGAGTCCAGGCCTAGCCCCTTCTCTGACGGCGTCTACACCTTCGCCCCGTCACATTTCCCACATGCGTCGGTTGTCTCAGGCACCGGATCAGATAGCCACTGTATTTCTTCTTTTGCAGTCCCCGAGGCAGGACATTTCCTGCAGAGAGCTCTAAGGACAGAATCGGCTCCCCTGCTGCCCCAGCTTTTCCCGAGCTTCGCTTCAGTTGTCGCCTCTCACACTCCCCTTCTGCGGTCAGATCTCTGTTTCTGTTTTGTCACAATTATCAGTCATGCCCATCTTCCCATTTCTAGTTCTTGATCATGTGGACAAAGGCCTTTCAGCTATTACACAAGGAAACGTCGATGGGCTCCAGGCCTTAGGACGTGGACGGCTTTGGGTCCATCATCCTGCCGAAGCCCCGTGGCTTTTCCTTTACTGACAGTCAAGCCAGAAAACACAGCAGGTGATACGAAGTGGGTGACTGGGGCGAAGGAACCTCATCATGTCAGGAAATAGTCTGCAAAATGTGAGCCCAGCATGACAGTGAACTTTGTCACTGTAACTTCTGCTCGTTTCACCCAGGTTCAAATGACAGGTATTTCCCTTAGAATTTCCTCCTTTCTAGAATCTCCTTTCCCTTCTTTGTTTTGCTGTTCTTGGGGCCACTGAGCTGTAGACAGTGCCACATTTCTGTTTTGTCCCTGGGAGCTCCTTCTAGAAGGCATGATTTTGCGAAGAGGACAGATAGCTGGATTTTGGAGGTATGTCTCATTTCCTCCATGGGAAAGCAGTGAATGCGAAGCACCTGTCGAAGGGACAGTTGGGGACAGAAGTGAGTGTGTTTCGTTTCCTCTGCCAGCAACTTGAACAGCCACAGATTAGGCTCCTGTGCCAAGCAGATGGCCCATTTGAGGCTGGCCACTTGGCTACTTTAGCTTTTCATTACTAACGACACAGCCTACAAGCTCCTTTCCTTCTTTCCCACTCTAGAATTTTTATAGGTAAGTTTACCCTGAAACATTTCACAACTCTGGGGATTTTGGGGTCATTACTGGAGCCTTCTTCTAGGTAGTTTCCTCTTCGAGCTCTCCAGGGTATTAATAACAAGGCTTAAAGTGTGAAGCAAACAAAACCAGAGAACAAAGGGAGAGGGGAAATAGGAAAGCTACCGGAAGTTCTAGCTGTTTGCTCATTGACCTATGTGCCAAGGCTGTACTGGATGTATGAAGCTTATAGTTATCACTTACCTGGCTGAGTCCTACAAACCACACAGCCCTACCCTGTGGCCAAACACTGGCCTTTTCTACTCACCGCTGGGCATATGTGGGGCAAGAAGAAGTTGCTCTGTTCCTTGGCCTTTGCCTCCACCCATCTGATGCAGTCAGGGGTTCCACGGGGTCTCCTGCCTTTCTCCCCATGGGTCTGGCAAAGTCAGGGGTCCCCTTGACTGGGGCATATTCGTGAGGGCCCTCTTCTCTCCTTCTCTTCCATCACAGCTAGGCCTCTTATTGCTTTTTTTTCCAGTAGTAGAGACTGTACCGACAAACTTTGCACTGAGACACATCCCAGCCCTTTTGTATTTTGAAACAAGGTTTCAGGCAGGCCTCTTGCCTCAGCCTCCCAGGATACTGGGGTTAGCGGTGTGCTAATGCAGAGCACTGTGGCAATCTCCGTCGGTTCCTTGTCTTACTTGTGATGTGTGTATCCACCTAGGAAAGACACTGGCTTGTACAGGCTGCTCCCTCTCTGAGAGCATTTCTGGCACCGGGTGTTACAGCCATGACCTGCTGTCTCTTTGCCTGCTCACCTTACAATACTAATGGCACAGGGAAAGAAGGATTTTAAGGTAAGAGAATGTGGGCTTCAGATGCAAATGTGGCTGTGCTTTGATAGCATGGCCTTTCTCTGAATCAAATTGCGAAATAGCTTATAACACAGTAATTGAATAGCTGCTTTACAATAGCCAATAGTTCTTATGTTCATTTTCTCTTTGTCTTTCTTGGGATTTTGAATGCCTTTTCTTTGAATATTCTCATGTTACTTTTCTCCTTTTGATATATTCTAACATTTTAGCTCTTTGTAATCCACAGTAAAGGAGCAGAAAGGAGTTCGCAGGGGAACAGAGAAAATCAGCTGTAGCGTTAAAGGATCCGGCTGGCAGGCACGGTCCTCTCCTGTCTGGACAATTCTCTGTGAGAGCCGGCCGGCTGATATGGCCTGGTGTCCTTGTGGGAAACACCAGTGGTTATGCCAGAGGACCCGTGAAACGTCTGGGAAAATATCAGTGGGCTCGAAGCGGTCACTTTGGACAGTGGATTTTTCCAAATGTAAATTGATCTTAGACTGTGTACAGAGCTAAGGAAGCCAGTTTTAAAAGAGTACAGGCTAGAAAGGCCGCCGTTTTCTATCTCTTTTTAAGTAATGTCTGTGTATTGGAAGATGTTTACTGTACATAGCAGTTGCACTCAGCATGGGGAACTGGCACATAACCCTAAACATCTTGTTTGTTTTCCCTTGTGTTTGTCATTTCTTAACCTTGAAAAAGAACTTGGGGCTTTTGAAGTTAAGGAAATGGAAATGAAGGAAGAGGACGACCAACTTGAGTCTAATATGGTCACCCTAAGGATCTAGGAAGACTTTGTGGTAAAATGTAAAAAAAAAAAAAAAAAAAAATTAAAAGTATCTGAAATGTAGCTCGGTGGGTCTACCCCCCACCCCATGTACTGACAGCAGCAACAACCTGTCAAAGTCGTGGTGCTGTGTATCAGAATTTCCATAAATCTTGAAAGAGACATGTCTACTCATTTGCGTCTTGCCCTGATTTATAATCTTTCTAGTCAACCTGGAATTTAGGAGCTTGCCATGTTCTTAACCTTTCTAAAATGTATTAGGTAGGGGATCTTTCCACACACTTGGACTCAGAGTGATCCTCTTGTTTTCAGCCTCCCAAGCACTGGGATTACAGGTGTGCATCACCACACCAAGTCTTGGCTTCTTGCGCAGGTGCTCAGGGAGGCAGGGCCAGCCCGGCACATGGTGCCAGGGATCAAACCCTGGTTCCTGTGCTTGTATAAGCAGGCACTTAGTCCTCTGAGCAATTTTCCCAGGCCTTATTTTTAACCTTTGTGATGATCTGGTAAAATAATATGACCAGGGATGGGGAGATATCTCAGTGGGCTAAGCACCTGCCTGGCAAGCACAAAGACCTGGGTTCAATCCCTGGTACCACACACTGTGTAGGCTTCAGAATACCAGGTGAACCATGTGAGTCACTAAATCTGAGCATGGTGGCATATGCCTGTGGTCACAGTGCTGAGGAAGTTGAGACAGGTCCCTATGAGTCCCAGCTGTGTAGCAAAACCTTACACCAAATAGGTAGATAGGTAGATAGATAGATAGATAGATAGATAGATAGATAGATAGATAGAATGTGATCATATCAATGGTGATTTCCAGGGAATGAGTTGGTAAGCATTTTTCCTTGCCAGTGTGGTGGTCTCTATGGTCTGATAGAACTGGAAAACCCCCTCCCCCAACACACCATGAAAACAAGTGGGGAAAGTGAATTAACAGTAAAGATCTTTTGGTCTGTCTGCCTCAGCTTTCCTCAGTGCTGGGATTTCAGGTGAGCACCACTGCATTTGAGTAGCATATTTTAATTGTCTTTCATAATTTAATTATCTTAGTTTGTAAACACACTTTGAAAGTATCATGTTTACCGAGAGCTAGCCTGGTGACTACTTGAGAGATAGCAGGGTCCACTGCTAGGAGGCCAGGTGTCCCAAGGCCAAATGGTGAGCACAGGTGGGAGACAGCAGCTGGGTGCTGGGAAAATGGTCAGCAAGTTACTTTCCTGCAATGAAAGTATTCAGGGGTAGAGATAGGAGGGGTTGATTTCCCCTAGTTCAAAACATTTGACGTCTCAGTTGAAAAGGGGGATGTCACACTGGCCTGCCCATGGGCGTGTTGAGCTAGCCCCTGAGACCGGGTGTGTTCACGCACTCCTGTAATCCCAGCGCTGAACACAGGAGGGTCACTATGAGTCCGAGCTGCGTAGTGACAGCCTGTTCCAAATACATCAATTAAAAAAGAAAAGAAAATGGAGGTGCTCATTTGTTCAAAGCTCATTTCTTCCACAGGTCCGGGGGGAGACTACGGAGCTGCATGTTACAAGAGCACTTTGCTCCTTAGAACTGACTAGGGGTCTCCTCCTGGGTACACTTTCCTCCACAGGGGTGAGCTGCAGGAAAATGTTTCCTCTGCACAGCTACCGGAAGAGAAGAAGAAGGACAAGGAGGAAAGCACCAAAGCAGTCTCTTTCCCTAGGGATGGAGACAGAGGCCGGGACAAAGGTCCGCCGACGAGGCAGGAGCACCTTTAAGAGCAGCTGTGTTGGGGAGATGACAGGAAGCAAGGCATGGAGGGAATGGAGGGCAGCAAGGCGTGGAGGGAATGGAACAGCAAAGGGGCGGAGCGGAGGAAGAAGAGTGGGACGCAGCGGGATGAGAAGGGTCGAGCCATGTCAAACGCCTGTTCCAATGGACCTCGCCACCCTGTATTGCACACATGCATGGAAACAAGCACACTAACTAGCAAACGGCATTACTAAGACTGAACTCACGTGGTGGGCCACTCAGTGCTTGTCTGTATTTGAACTACATCATCACCATCTAACTGTAGAACATTCTGGTGCGCTTCACCCCTCAAGATGTTGGCAGTCCCCCCACCGCCACCTCCAGCTCCTGCAAATGCCCATCAGGCTTCTGCCTCCATGGATTTGTGGGCTTCGAACATTCCACATTAAGAAGAATTATTAATGCATATTCTTTACATCCCAGTCACTTCCCTTGTCATGATTTGTTAAAGATCAATCTATGTCATAGCTATGGTGTAGAATTTCAGACACCTCTGCCAACCAGTGTTCCATTGTAGACCTAGGCCATACGTTATATGTATATTTACACTACTCTAGAGAAAGTGCAAGAGAAATCCCTGAATTATTCAGAGAATCCTTTTCCTCTTACTGGTTTAATGCAAGAACCCCAGCCTTGATCCTGAAAAACTGGCCCAGGGATGGAGGGTTTGGTTACATCCTGTTCAGTTGTCCTCATCATTACTCACTTGGTTGAACAGGCCTCGCCCTGGGTCGCCGTCCTCTCTTGGGACTCCCCAGTTTGCTTTATTTTCAGCATTCCGGAATCATGTTCTGCCTGAACAGTCTCCACGGTCACAGCTCCCAACTGTGGCAATTGGTACCCTCCCTTCCTGCTGCACCCTAATCCTCCCTGGCCCTTTTCCCGTGGACATTTACTGAGTTCCAGGCACTGACTGGAGAAACAGCAGAGTGCCACACATGAGTGGCTTGTGCCCCAGAACATGAAAATGCGGCAGGACAGCACCCGGTGTTTACTGTGTGTACGCCAGTGTTCAATTCTGTATCCCGTCCTTGCTGAAGGAGCATGAAGTTGTAGGATCAGGAAGACTCAGGGTTTTAACTTGACTACTGGCTTCATAGTTATGTGGTCTGGGGAAGGTTGTAAATTTATCTAAGCCCATTTCCTGATGATCTTCAAAGAAAACGGGGACAAAGACACTAGCTCTCTGAATTGGAGACTGACTTAGTGCTGGGTTGAATGACCTCACTTTGAACAAGCAGCCTAAGATTCAGGTTAAGAATAGTGTTCAGGCCGGGTGTGGTGGCTCACGCCTGTAATCCCAGCACTCGGGAGGCTGAGGCAGGAGGATCGGTGTGAGTTAGAGACTAGCCTGGGCTACAAAAGTGAGCTCAAGGCCAGCCTCAACTGCATAGTGAGACCCTGCCTGAAAATAGTTTCCAAGTGTCATTTCGAGAGACACAGAAGGAGGTAATAGGTACAGGATCCCCCACATTTTCATATTTTATCAATTGATATTTGAAAATTACTCAGAACATGACTTGAATGTAAGAAATGCACTTGATAACAAAAGAAAATCCCTTCTCCCCCCTTTTTTTAAATCTTTCCTTCCAGAGAGTAAGGATCTGTGAGCTACAGGCCAAGTAGCTGACAGACCCCTCTTCCTCTAGAAGAAACTGGAAAATCACTGCTATGCAGCATTTGGTCACAGCAGGTGTTGGGGACAGTACCCATTCATGCTGGGCTCTTCGTGGAAACATGAGAACACGAAAGGTGGCCGGAAGCTGAATCAGCGCGGGGGAGTTGCCTGTTGTGCTAGTGGAGAGGTGGAATTGCACTGCATGCTTAGAGATGGTCTTTCATCTAAGTTTGCCACATCCAGTGCAGCTCTTGATGTTTGGTGGGGACAGGGTGGGGTGAGAGGATGGAGAAATTGAAGTGAGACTCGAAATGCAGAAAGCTGAGGTCAGGCGATGCTCTCTCTCTGGAATAGAGGAGAGGAACTGCTCAGGGCCTGCAGCGCAGTTATTTATGCGCTCTGCAGCAGGTTGCGGTCATGTGACTCTGCTCCGCCTAGCAAGCCCTTCCCTTGGCTTGCCTGGGGCGCTCTTCGTTCTCAGACCAGCCTGGCTCCAGTCCCTCCCACGTGAGCCATCTCCAGCTTCAGCCGTTCCTCACGTAAAGGGAAGAGAAGTGGACGACAAGCCCAGCTCTGGGTGATCCCTCACGAGCCCTCCTCTCATCTCCCCGTCTCAGGGGCTGCTGCAAAGACCCCCGCCTGTGCCCTTAGATTGCCAGCTTGCCCTTTGTCCACCCAGCTGCAGTCTAGAGTCACCATCTTTGTTCTCAACCTACCTCACTGCATGTTTGCAGGCCTACCCAACATCAGTGAGAGGAGACTCCTGACACTGAGGAGCCCTGAGTGCTGACCATGGTGACGTCTTCCTTAGACTGGACCTGTGAGGGCCTCAGAACTGTAAACGCAGGTTTCTTCTTGTATCCTTCTGGAGGAAGTGCAGTTGGGATTTTCTCTCTCTCTTTCCTTCTTCCTCCCTTCTTTCTTTCTTTCTTTCTTTTTTTCTTTCTTTCTTTCTTTCTTTCTTTCTTTCTTTCTTTCTTTCTTTCTTTCTTCTTTCTTTTTCATTTATGCATTTGCTACAGCATCTCACTATGCAGCTTGAAATTGTGCTGATCCTCCTGTTTTCAGCCTTCCCCCAGCACTGGGATTACAAGTGTGTGCCACTACACCTGGACTCTGTCACCAGCTCAGTGTTACCCGTGGGCGGGGCCAGCATGGCATAGAGGACCAGGGATTAGATCCTGGTCCCCATGCTTGCCAAAGCAGGCACTTAGTCCGCTGAGCTATTTCCCTGGCTGGAAGTACCACTGGGATGTAGAGGTTGGGCAGAGCTGAGAAGACCTTTGCAGTGGATTATTTCCTGGCTTCAGAGGCTGTGGAGGCTCCTAACCATCAGAAGCTGCTATTAGGCTTCTGCCTTGGCGTTATCTTTGCACACTTGGGAGGGGGCCGAGGGCCCTTTTGAGCTCAGAAAATAGTTACTAGACTTTGCACTATGAGACCAGTTGGCAAATCTCAGGTTTGGGGTTGGTTAGATGGGATCACAACTTGGTCATTACTTACATTTTTCTTTGGCAGAAGCATGCATATTTTCAGGTTGGGTGCCACACCGTTCAGTCTGCACATTTGTGCTGTACTGCCTGATGTAAGCTCACAGCCAGGAAAATTGCTTCCGTACAGTATGTGACTACATATTTCTATTCCCACACCTAAGAAGTATATGGAATTAGGAAACCACTCATTTCAGTCAGGAAAAAGTATGTGTATCTCTTAGAACTGGTAACACAGAATGGCTTGAAACAGAAAAAAGAAAAATCTCTTAACTCTACAATTAATGTGAAGACTTAAGTAAGATTCTTGCAAGTGTGGCTACCTTGCACGTCAAGTGAGTGAGTGAAGTCTAAAGTCACGTGCTGGAATCCTACTGTGGAAATGAAAATCTCACACCCCTTCTTCCAAGCCAAATTGATATTTCCTTTTTAAAATTTTTGAATTTTTATTAGTATGTGTTAGCGTATGTAATGTTTGCTTTCCTTATGGAGAGTTGCTACATGCCTAACTTTACATTCCTAATTGACAACATTGAGTTGATTAACACGGATAGCAGAAACAGCATGGGTACACATTCTCACATTCTTTGGTAGGCTTGGGCTTTCCCTTTGGTTTTTTTTTTTTTTTTTTTTTTGTAAAAGAAGTTTTGGCTTAGGTCCCGGCCTCAGGAAACTACCTGCTCAGTCAGGCACAGTGGGGAAGGCTTGATAGGGCCCCTGGGGACAGCTTGTTGCTGAGGTTTCCTAGGGAGGAGATATCAGGCAGCACCAGGGCTGCATGGCTTCAGAATCTGGACACAAGTTACAGAAAAGGGGGAAGTGCAAGGCCGGGGAACCCCCTTCTCAAAGAACAGAGGTCCTGTCGTTCTGTCCTTGGGGAATAGCTTCGGTAATTCCGGGCACTTCTCATTTGCAGAGAAGATTCCAGGCAGTTGGAAGCCCTTTGCAGGGCAGCTCAGGGAAATGAGCGCAACAGCAGAAGCGTCTGTGTGTTTTTTCTCCCTCTTTTTCTTTTATAGTCAATCCAAATATTTGTAGAAATTTCCCAAGGAAGTGACTTTTTTTTTTTTTGACTTTTTGGAATGTTGGTTCTTTGAAGTCTCTGAAAAAAACCTGTAGCCTGCTTCCATGCCAAAAATCTCCAACAGCAATCAAGCAAGCAAACAAACAAACAAAAACCCAAAATAAAACAAAAGGCCCATGTGTACAGGTATATGCAACATTTTACATGCAATTTCCAGGTTTGGTAACTATCGCTTTGCTTTTTTTTTTTTTTTTTTTTTTTGGTGGTATCGGGGTCTGAACTCAGGACCTTGTGCTTATCAGGCAAGCACTTATTCCACTGAGCTATCTCCCAGCTCCTTTGGGACCTATCTTGAAACCTGTCTTTCGGGATCCCTTAGGATCTCAAAATGACAGGTTAGTCGACTTTCATTTTAGAAGTGCTTTACTGCCGTAGACTTCAAAAAGTCACAGTTAGGAGGTACGAGCAGTGAGGAGAGACCTCAGACAAGACAGCACCTCTGGGTAGGAGGGCCACGGGTGCTGGGGAGGTCACAGGGCCTCAGGCAGAAGTGAGCTCATGGGCAGAAATAAGGCAGTGGAAGAAGCGCGAGTTTTGGAAGTGGCTAAGTCAGTACTGAGCTCCCAGCTCTGCTACAGGAGGGTTACACCAACCCGGGCCAGGGTGTGTGCTATGATGCTTAGGGCCGCTAGCCCTCCTCTTTCTCCTTCTGTGGACGACATGGGAAAACAGGTGGTGGTGTGGAAGGTGCATGGCCTGTGGACCTAACCTGCTCTTATGAAATCGGGCATTACTTAGTGCCAACTTTGGGCAACGTATTCAACTTCCCGAGTCTTCCCAGGAAGCTATAGGAATGCACCCCAAAATTACGTACATGTCAATAAAATGTTACATAGCAAATTCTCAGTTGCTGGTAGCTTCTGTTGCTGCGGAGGAGGCCACACGAGCTTCGGTGGAGGGTATACCTTGAAGAGAAGGCGCTGCAGCGCTGCAGAAGAGGTCTCATTCCAAATGGCAAACATCCTACAGGTATTCAGCTCTGCCTATTTGGTTTCACAAAAAATTTTACACATTTCATACTTTTGCGTGTCTTACTGTGTGAATTTCTATTTAAAATGTTGGAATATGTTTTGATAGATAATGGATTAAGGATGGGACTAGTGGACAAAGACTACATTTTTTGGAGATTCTTCAGATATTAGAACAGTAGGATTGATGCACCAGGTGGATTGCTTTTCTGCACTGCCTGGTTCTGCCAGAGATCAACAACTTTGAAAGAGCCCCTGAGATTTGAGACTTCCCAGATGATATGCAAAGGGGTAGAGGAGATACGTTTTCTTCTTGAACTTCAAGGTTTTATCGCCTTGGGGTTCTATTGCAGCTGGCATAATCTCAAGATAATTTGTGACCTAGTCTTGGTTAACACGGTTCTGAAAAAATCCCTAAGCCTATATTCCAAATTCTAAGAATACGATTAATCTGATCATTGAATGTCTTGTATATAGGCTTTTCCATAGTACACTAACTAGCGAATGGGCTCAAATTATTCCCTTTGATTTTTTTCCCTTTCTCTAACTTTTCAACTCTGGTCCTACGCCTCTCTAATCTCTTTACTACATTCTCCTTATGCCACTTCCTTTCCATTTATTTCTTCTCCTTAGATCTGGCCCCTACAAAATGACCTTCGTGGTGTTAAAAATAGCCCTGGGGACATGGCTTGGCTTGTCACCTTTTTGTTCTTCAGAGAAGAAATGGTAATACTGCAAGGGAGATCTGATTTCAAATTCTGCCAACTGGCTAGAACAACAGAGAAAATGTCCTTGGTATTATTATCCTGCTAATCTTTCATTCTGAGGCTGGGGTGAGAAAACCACTTAATTCTGAGACCTGGGACAAGGACAGCTGAGGTGGGAGAGAGAAAGGAGCTGGAGGTAAATTGTGAAAAAGATTTCATGACTAACAGCAGTGAGAGTGGGAGTATCAGAGCCGATTTCACACGCTTCATCATCTGGCATGCATCCTCGAACCTCTGAGCATCACCAGGTGATACAGGTGGTTACATGATGAGAGATCAAAAGCTCATTCATGGGAGGAACAGTGAGGAATTGCTTCATCCAATCACAGGACTCTCCTTGGAGAAGCAGCCTTTGACTTGGAATTTGAATCTACGTAGAACATGAACATGCAACAACAGCAATAGGCTGGAGCTATGCAGAAAATGAGTGAAGACATACTGGGTGGTACTGATAGGTCCATAGCACTATGGGAGAGATAAGACCTGTAGGTTTCATAGGTTTCCGGGAAACTTTTTGGGACACTGGCAATAACATTAGAAGAGGAGCAGGAGAGCCTTCTGAGGGCCTCCCAGGGTGGAGATCAGTGTGGTGTGGGTTGTCCACTCCAGTTATCTACGTCGTGGTGGATGTCTGAAGGCCTGGATCCTAGAAGGCCAGAGGAATCTTAGAGAGAGAAGTATACTTAGCCTCTTTCTTTCCACACATGGTGCTGCCTCAGTTCTGAGGCTGACAAGTATTTTGTATTGGTTTTCTTACCCTCCTAGGCTCCAAATGCTCATTTTGAATCATTCTAACACTTCCGCCCACACCTTGGCCTCGACCTCAGTGAACTGGTTTTTGAGGTGCTCATCTTAAACCTGTGGGTTTCTCTGAGGACCCCGCTGAGCTCTCCTTGCTCTGGAGTAGTGAATCAGATGGCCAGGCGGGATCCTGCTGAACAGTGGTTAGCTACTCCTGGGAACCGAATCAGGCAGGCTTTTGGTTCTAGAGGTTTTACTGTGATCGGATGATGACAGGCTAGATTACTTTGTATACCAGAGCAAGTCTCTTCTTGGTGCACAGGAAACCATAAATAGGTCACGCGAGAGGTAAGCCTAAGATCAGCAATTATCAAGCTGCAGAAGTAGACGCAGAGACAGAGGCTGCTGGCATCCTTGCTGGGGCTCCTGGCCAGATGGCACACATGCCATGGAAAATGTTGTAGGACGGTGTCGTGCATGGTGGGGGCGGACTGCAAATTTCTCTGGGATATCAAGAAAAGTATGGGGCGTGGTGATTTTTAAGGATCTGTACATAAAGAATTATCTTGAGGTGCCAGGAGGTGATCTTATCACATCTAGGCACTGTCAAAAGTTTCTTGCGTCAGTCTTGAGTGAGAACGGTTAGAATAGAAGGGAAAGATGGGAACAAAGCTTTTATAAATAAAGGTGGGGGGGAAGGGGTTGAAGGTGGGGAGGGGAACGGGAAAAATAAGAAGAATGAGGGTCTATTATGTACTCGACAAATTCCTCATAATGAGTGTTATTTGTATATCTAAAATGTACCAATAGAGCCGGGCAAGGTGGCGCACGCCTGTAATCCCAGCACTTGGGAGGCTGAGGCAGGTGGATTGGTGCGAGTTCGAGACAGGCCTGAGCTACAAAAGTGAGCTCAAGGTCAGCCTGAACTGCACAACAAGACCCTGTCTCAAAAAAAGACAAAAAACAAACAAAAAAAAAAAACAAAAAAAAAAAAACCCAAAAATGTACCAATAAAATTAATTTAAGCATTAATTTTGTAAAAAATAAAAACCCTCAAGTTACTTATAATTACTTTCCTAGAACTGTTTCCACAGTATGGTTTTTCCTTCTTCAACAAGGACATCCTCACTTTGACATATGCCTCTCCAAGTTTTGAAGTTCCAGTGGGGAGGGTCAGCAATTCTCTCTTTTTTTCCTACAGAAGTGTCCTGTGTCTCATACTCTACCGCCTTGGTTTTAAAAAAACATTTTCATGGTTCATCGAACTTTCTAAAGGCCAAGAACTACTTTTTCGAATCTCTGCTTTCCTGAGAACACTCATTCCAGTGTTTTCTTTTTTTTTTTTAATTTATTTTTTTATTGTTTCAGAACCTTTGTTTGTTTATTCACTCATTCTTATGGCCGGCTCAGCCCGCCCCAAGGGCAGGGCTGGCGCAGCATGTGGTGCCGGGGATCGAACCGCGGTCCCTGAAAGTGGCCCAAGCTTTCCCAAGCAGGTGCTTTAGACCACTGAGCCATCCTGCCGGGCCCCTCCAGTGAGTTTTCAATAGATTATTTGCTTCCTCAATAATAGATGCTTTATAATGACACAGAATGTGAAGACCTCCAAATGTATTCAGTTTCCTCCTCCTCCTCCTCCTCTTCCCTTTCTCCTGTCTGTGTCCTTGTCCCCTACTCCATGACCGGGTTGCAGTCTCGCTTCTGCCACTCGCTGCCATTAACTGTGAATAATTTGCCTTATATTTTCCTGTTGCAGCTGCCTCACTTATTACACGGGAATTCCAATGCTGCTTACAATTTATAAAACACATATTATATAACAGTGATGTCCACCTTATAATAATTAAACAAATGCATAAATGCTGGCTAGTAAGTTGCTGGCATTTTTTTTTTTCACATTTATATTCTGTAATTCTATGTAAATCATGAGCTTCTTAATTACAAGTTTGTCTTTATCATGTCTTGATTTGATCAGGGGCTGGGGTGATGGGCAGGGTATCAACAGCAGTTTGCATTTGATCCTTCCCTCATGGTATACAAAGCACTTTTCCTTGGATTCCTTCACTGGTCCTCTCAGTAAGAGTCAGGTACAGGCTTCTATGTCACTCAGTTTTTGCAGAAATGGAAAAGAAAACTTAGTGATTGAACTTCAGCTGCAGGGGTAGCATGCGACAGAGATCAAACCTGAATTTGGCTCATCTGATGTCTGGTGCTCTCTTGTGAGAGCCGCCTGGCCACAGGGCAGATGTTCAACAATTTCTCATGTGCGCCCGGGGTTCTCGAACGTGCCTCCTTCATGGGCTACAGAGCAATTTGTCCAGGCCTACCTGTAGCACACGTCACATATTTGTCTATTGCTTTATGCTGGAAATTTCCGAAAGATGAGGTTCCTCAGTGCTCTTAATGTGCTCACTGCTATAAGTTACAGGAAGTATAACCTTGAGAGTTTTCCCACTCCCTCTCTTTTAATGAAAGTTCTTGCCAGATGTGGCTTTCCAGATGATTCAAATCATTTTTGCGTCCCTATCCTTAGTTTTTAACTCACTTGTCATGAAAAGTGATGAGCTTAGACTCTCCCAGAGATGGAGAAATGGAAATTTTGCACCTGAGTGATTATCTAAAGTGTTTTTACTCTTGGGGGGCTGGGCAGATAGCTCCGTGGCACAAGTGCCTGCCTGGCAAGTGCAAGGTCATGAGTTTGAACCCCAGCCCTGCCAAAAAAAAAAAAAAAAAAAAAAAAAAAAAAAGTGTTTTTACTCTAAAACAAAGACTTTTGCATTGGTAATGATGCAGATAATGTGTTTATGCCATGAACTTATTCTGAACTTTCCAAGGCCACAGAAATTTTTTTCTAGTCCTTTCTATCTGTGTAAAGAGTACAAATAAATTCAGTACTTGACTCCACAGCTAACAGGGCCCACACCTCCTAGAGCTGGCCAGGCGGAATTTTGCTTGTGCGCATTGTTACTTGGCACAGAGAGTGAGGAAGAAGACGGAGGTGGAAGAAGATTGAAAACATATTTCACATGTTTCGTTTTATGTGTAAAACCAATGGCCAACAAAGGGTGCATGGCAAGAGAAAGGAAGGAAGGAAGGGAAAGAGAGAGAAAAGAGACAAGGAAAGTAAGAAAAAAGAAATGAGCGAACACCATCAAGGAGGCAGCAGGGATGGCGACATAGGGTGAGCACACAGCGGAGTGACGGGGGCTGTCTGGAGGGCTTTCTCCCACTCAGTGGTGTTCTGACTCACTTGTTCTTGGTGGTCATCATCCTTCTAGTTCTGGTTAGGACAGTCTATTCACTAGTAACAAATAGCTTTAGGGAGGAAGATTTAGAATTTGTTCTTGAGCTATTGTACTGATTTTTCTCCCAGTCAAAATCAATTTAATTCTGATCCCCCACCCATTTTTTTTTTTTTTTTTTTTTTTTTTTTTTTTTTTTTTTTTTTTTTTTTTTTTTTTTTTTTTTTTTTTTTTTTTTTTTTTTTTTTTTTTTTTTTTTTTTTTTTTTTTTTTTTGGTGCCATGGCTTGAACTCAAGACCTTGAGCTGATGAGGCAGGTGCTTATGCCCCTGAGCTACCTCCCTGGCCTAATTCTGACCCTTTTCTCCCCCTCATTCTGTCCATGTTCCACATCACCATGTTGGAATAAGGTTCACGGTGCAAAAGCCAATACCTGCGCTAGCTCAGTCCTGGTCCCGAGGTGTGGACATTACGAGTAGTATTTCCTAGGAGCTCCCATGGCATGTTGGTGGCAATTCTAAGAGCTTCTGAACCAAGCCAGTGATTCCTTTCATCTTCCTGAACTGAAAGACGGACTCCAAGCAGGTGAGTGGCTGGTTTCCTGCCTCCCTCGAGCACCGAGAGTTGAATCCAGGGCCTTCACACATGCCTAGGCTCCCTGCCTCCCTCCCTTTTTCATACAGAACCTTGCTAAGTTCCTACATCACCCAGGCTGGAGGGCATGGTGGAGCATTTAGTTACTTAGCTGGTTCTGTCACTAGGTTTATTCCCGGAAGTAACGCACCCTAGATGGCAATGTGTGGAGCCCAGAGTGACAAGGTAAAATCCAATTTGCATGAGCTCTGTGGTAAGAGGAAAGGATGAGCAAAATGTCGTGATGTAACAGGGCTGTGAAAAATAACGTGGGTCAGAAAAGATGCTTGCTCAGCGCTAGCCCATGATGCAAAGCGAGAAAGGTTGTACAGGCTACTGGCTGAGTTGGCGTATCCTAAGCTGGTTAAAAATCATAAGGCCGGGCCGGCCAGAGAGCTCAGCCGACCAAAGCACCTGCTTAGGCAGAGCACACAGGCCAGGTTCAATCCCTGGTGTTCAGGGCTGGCCCCACCCCCAGGGTGCGCTGAGATGGTGATTGAGGCTGGGCGTGGTGGCACACACCTGTAATCCTGGGCTTGAGAGGCTAAAAACAGAAGAATCACTATGCATCTGATCTGTGTAATGAGACCTCATAGGCCATCATACTGTAAGAGCTTACAGTTATTTCTTTTTATTATATAGGAATGAAGCTGCTAGATAATCTGATTATAAAATAATTCTTTTATATCATGGAATGAGATTATACCACTTCCTGAAAAGAGTCCAGAGAGTGAGGGTTTCACCTGTTTTTTCTAGTAGAGATGCTAAGAATCCATGAATACAGTGGCTTGTGGTCACACTGTAAGTTATTGGCACAAGAGATTAGTTATTCTCCAGTGCCTACATATCTTGCAAATGTCAGGGCCAGATATATTTTTGAAGTTCTCTAGGGAGTTATCACCCCCTCTGGATCCACCACAAAGTTCCAAGGACAGTGGGAAATTTACAAGTTTAAGTGCAATCTCTTTATGATATACTGGTATGAAAGATTCCAAGAAATCAGGTCTTTTTTTGCTTGCTCAGTGGTAAGTTTTACTAGAGAGTATTTAAACTATGCACATACATAGTTATTTAGAGTCAAGTGTCTAAGTTCACTGTATTTAATATAGTAGTGAATAGGATCCTATTCATATGTGATTTTAAAATTTGTTCCTTTCTGCTTCTCAAAATAGTATGTGTGTCAGGTGTCATGGTGCACATCGACAATCCCAGCACTTGGGAAGCTGAGACAAGAGTGTCAGTAGGAGTGCAAGGCCAGGATAGACTACATAGTGAGTTCAAAACCTGACCTACCTAGTAAGCCCCTGTCTCAAAGCAAGCCAGCCAGCCAGCCAGCAAGCAAGCAACCAACCAGCCAATATGAGTTTATTGTATAAAATTGATAAATACAGAAAAACTATCAAAATGGGAGAGCAGAGCCTCCCATTGGTAGAAATAATTTGTTTTAATTTTGGTGCCTGTCCTTCTAGTCTTTTAGAACATGAATGAATATAAAAGTGCACAATTTTCTATGACCTAACAGCCCACTTACCATCTTCTGTCTCAATAGTTTCATCAACATCATGTCACTGGCATTTCCCCCTGCATAAAATGCTAAAGTTATTAAATGGCAACATATTATTCAATCTTGTTGATATCCTATATTTATTTTAATTGCTGCATTATTACATATCTGTTTTTTTATAGTCCTTTCCTATTCTAGTTGTGCTCCAGTGGAGAACACGTGCGTGAGGGGCAGTGCTTAAAACACGGTCTCACTATGTAACTGAAGCTGGTCTTGAATTCTCCTCATAATGTATGCTGGCCTCTATACTCATGGACATCCTCCTGCCTCAGCCTCCCAAGTGCTGAGGTTCCAGGCATGAGCCAGCACAGCTAGCTGAGGTATCAACCTTCTATGTAACATTTGTGTGTATTTCTGATTGGATTCTTAATAGATGAAGAATGTTTTCAGTAGTTATGTTCATTAAATAATGAGGTTTTGCTAGAATAACTCTAGAAACATAACAAGGGGACATCAGAGGCCTTCTTGAAGAAGCACACTAAACTTGCACCTACACACCACTGAGTATTAAGGCGTGGCGCATCGGCGCCCCTACTGCACCAACACGCTGACCTTTTAGCTGTTTCCTCTGTGAATGGGAGATCTTGCCTCTCACCGGGCACTGTGTACTCTGAGCAATGTTGGGCTGTTGGTGCCAAAGGCCAAGCTGGATTCCTGAGCAAGTGCTTTCTCTGACTAATCGCCTGGATGATCACTGTGGCTGGGTCTTCAGGAGCTTTGCGAAAATATGCAGGGGAATTTTCCAGGAGCTACCCAGGTTGCATCACTGGATAAATAGCTCAGTCACATACTTATGACCTTTGGTCTGTCAAATAAATGCCCTCAGTACCCAGAGGCTCCTTTGGAAAGTACGGAACAATAAGGGCTGCCATTGGTTGCTCTTCTTCAGGCTCTTTGATTTCCCTGGCAAAATATTTACTTTAGGAGTTTAGGGTGTGGTCTGTACTCTTTGGAGGGCACGTTCACTTTGTGTCAGGAAGCACACAAAAAGCCCCCAGTTCTGGGTGAGGGAGCAGCAGGGACATGTCACTGGGGCTGTGGGCGTGGGGACGCTGGTCACGCCAAAGACTCATATTGAGGAAAAGATGCAGAAGGTGCAGTAGCTCCACAAACCCCTGTCCAATTTCGTTTCTTTCCAGATATTCCAAATTGTGCCAAAGAATATGTCTATCCAATCAGGAATAGAGCTTCAGTTTCACAGTCTCTGAAACCATTCAATGTAATATGGTTTTGACTCCCAAATTCCATATTTTAAACGTACCTTAAGAAGTAATTAAGAATGTATACGAGGATTCATCTGTAGGATAGCATTAATTCTAACAACTGAACATTAAAACAATTTATACAATTATATCATAGTTAGCTATGCATTAGGGAACTGCACAATTATTCAAAATGATGACCTGGGGAGGGAATGGAGAGGGAGGGATGGGGAAAACATAAAGATGAGGTAGGAGCACATAGCAGCTGCTCACGATGACGTAAGCACTGCGCAATGCAAATCTGTGCTAAGAAAAACAAAAACAAGGCGGCGTACAGAGCTGTTCTGTTTTTTTTCTTACAGGGTTTCATACACAGCTCAGATTTGACCCCTAGTGATCCTCCTGTCTCCACCCTCCCCAGAACTGAGATTATAGGGGTGCACCACTATGCCTGGTATGGGGGGTCAGCTCAGCATGCCCAGGGGTGGGGCTGACATGGCGCAAGGTACCAGGGATCAAACCCCAAGAGCTCTTCTCTTTTTGACTTGGACAGATGTCCAGATTCATAACATTTAGGGAAATAGTATCTTCAAAAAATGTCAGGGCTGGGAAGATAGCTGGACCATCTGAGCCCCTGTCTGGCTAGCACAAGGAGCTGGGCTTGATCCCCTGTGCTGCATGGTGTGCCAGTCTCAGAATACCAGAAGTACCTTCCTGGCCACTTGGACTGGGTATGGTGGCGTACGCCTGTAATCCAAGTGCTGGGCAGGCTGACACAGGAGTATCATGACAAGTCAGAGTTGCATAGTGACACCCTATACTAAATAAATAAATAAATAAATAAATAAATAAATAAGAAAAATGTATACTGTCATGCATTTTATGCTTAAGAATCAATGTAAGTCAGTGTGCAAATTTAGCGTGTATTTAACAGTGCAGTTCTCTAGTGGATAAATTTATGATTAATTTTTCTGTTCTTCCATGCCATCTGTCTCAGTGTTTCAACAGCATAGGCATGATAAAAATATTTTTTTAAAGAGTATAGGGTGAGATATAAAACACTTTTTTCATCAAGTGTGTTTGACAGACTGTCTCCAATTTTTAAGAAAAGATACTAGAAGATTTAATTATTTATTTATTTATAAGTTTTTATCCATTTTAGTGAGAAAGTAAAATAGCAATGAAACAAGTTTCAAAACAGGTTAGTAGGACAGTTTCAGTAATAAGTACACTGCATAGTGTTGTCTTTGTAACTGGGAGATTTATATGTTCCAGTTATCATGCTCATATTGTGTCTGTGATAAAAATCTCTTTGCAAAGAAAACTAATGACATTAAAACTAGTGACATTAAGACCATGAAAAGTTGCATCGTGGATCTGACTCTACACACACGTGGCCTTTTCTCAGTGGCCTCTCTCCTGTAAAGCCAACTTTCCTAATGAACCATGACACTCTGTCCTCACTGTCTGACATGTGGACTCAGAATCCTTCTGAACAGCATTTCATGAAAGGCTGGCACTTCTTTTCCTTGTCAAGAAATCGTCCTACTAAAAATAAATTATGAAACCACTGAAGAGTATTTGCTGCGTTTCCCATTGAGCATTGTTACGAGAAAACTGTCTAAATCATGAAGAGCGACATTTCACTGGTGAAAGCCCTGTAAAGAAAATGTGGTGATCAGCATATTTAAGGAAAGAAAGTAAAATCTAATTATAGTGGGATAAATTTTAACTGTTGTGACTATAGAAAAGTGATAATAGCTTTCAAAAAATATTTTTAAAGAGAATACAAAACAGCATTAAAAAAGAAAAAAAATTGCATATGATACAGAATTTCAGCAAAATAATATGATTGGCAGCATCTGTTGCACTGCGCAGCATTGTCTCTAAGTTAGTTGCTAGGACTACAGATACATAGATATACATATCTTGCATATATGTGTATGGGGCACAACCCCTGGATAATTTTCTATGCCTCTATCTCTGTCGCTGTCTCTATCTCTGTCTCTGTCTCTGTCTCTATCTCTACATATAAAATTGGAAAAAGAGAAAAAGTTGTAAGAAATCAAGAAGAAAGAAAAGAAAAAAAAAAAAAATGAAAAAATGGAGGCCAAACTTAAGCACTAGCTTCTCTGCTCCAGAGAGCAGCAGCGGTCAAGTTGTCCACACCACGCTGCCCTCACACAGACGCATCCCTTCCTCCCGCCCCCTCCCCTGTCCCTTGCCTCATCTCAGTCATTTCCTTCTTTTGGACAGGCTCATTTCCTTGCATTCAGCTCACACAGGTTAACAGCATTCGCCTAGAAATTGTAGATGTCCTCTCATGGTTGTACACCACACAGAGACACACATATCTGGCGCCAACAGTGGTGTTTCTCATAGTGTTTACCTTGGTTCTTAGAAGTGTAAGCCCCGGCTCTTTTCCTTTAAAGTCCCTCTCCAGCCCAGGATGGGATTGGCCCCAGTGTCTTGCGCTGAGCTATATAACCAACATATTTAATTTTTATTTTTATACAAGGACCTACTAAGTTTCTAAACCAGGACTCTTGCTTCAGTTTCTTAGTGTGCTGGGACCATGTCTGCCTTTGGTTTTGATTTTAAATCTCCTTTAGCCTGAATATGGGGTGCAATCCCTGGGTACGCCAGCCAGGCTTGACCATTGCTGACTGAGAAGGGTTGTCTTGAGAAAACCGCGCTATGCAAAGTTCACCTTTTCTAAAAGAGTTGAAGAATTAAAAATAATAACCATACTCTTGTTGGGGAAATAAAGTTATCTGGTGGGGTAGATTCTTTCTGAAAGGAAAATTTATCTGTAGGAAATTGACTGGCTTTATTATGCAAATTATTTTATTTATTTATTTATTTATTTATTTATTTATTTATTTATTTATTTTTTCTTTCATCTTTCATTCATTTTGCTCTTTAAATTAATATTTAGGACTCTGAAGCTTTCTTCTTCTTCTTCTTCTTCTTCTTCTTCTTCTTCTCCTCCTCCTCCTTCTCCTCCTCCTCCTCCTCCTCCTTCTCCTCCTCCTCCTTCTCCTCCTCCTCCTCCTCCT
>PVJA010026330.1:0-29750 GCA_004027025.1 Myocastor coypus | reverse complement strand
TCGATGTCTTCTTTAATAGTATTGAAGTCTGTCATTATGGTTATCCTTTCTCTCTCTAATACAGAGATTATTTCTGTTCTGTTCTCCTTTGTACTTTTGTGTAGTTGTTCCCCTACTTGGGATGCTATTGATTTAGGCATGTCTTTGTCAACTTTGGATATTATTTCTGCTCTGATGTCCTCTATACGTTTCTCCAGCCGTTTTTCCACTTCATGTATTTCTTTTTTTACTTCAGATGTTATCTCTGATCTCAGTTGCTCTATAAATTTCTGCACTCGTGTGTCTGCCTCAGATGCTACCAATTCAGAGATTTCATCTGTATAATTCTCATTTTCTTCCATGATAGTGTCTTCTGTATTTGGTTTGAGTGGGCACGGGTCCTGAGATTGCCTCCTCCTCCTTGTTGTTATCATTTTGTATGGAAGCGACCTCTGTACTTTGGTGGTATTATGCTGCGTCTATGCGCATTTTGTCTGGAGACTCCAAGGTGGTTCTTCTACAGAGGTTCCTGACTCTTGTGTTGGGGCTCTGGCTGCTAGCTTTTGTGAATCCTGGGGGATGTGGTCTGTAGGTGGCGGTGGAGCTTTGGGATTGAGTAGTCCTGGTAGGCTCGTGGACCAGATCGGTTTCCAAAGGGGCTATTTGATGGGTTCGGTGCTGGAGCTTGGGCTGGAGGGGTTCCAAAAAAAAGGGGGGGGGGGCGAGGAAAGGGAAGGCAGGCCAAGGATCCTGACCCAGCCGCGGGTTCAGCTCCCAGCGGTGCGATTTGGGTCTGGGCTGGAACAGGAAGTTAGTCGCGCGAACGCAGAGGCGGGCCAGAGGGGCGCAGGGAGCTTACCCACGGCGGGAGCACAGGCTCAGCTCCCAGCGGTGCGGTTTGGAACTTAATTTCTGAAGGTCCTCTGTCACATAAAACTCTGGTGGAATAAATGTGCTAGGCTTTTTTCTTGTTAATCTGTCTTGTGTTATAGGTGTATCAGCCCCAGACCTTGGGATAGGCGAGGAAAGGGCGTTACTTTTCCTCCCATTCGTTCGCTTATACAGCCCACCACCAAACTCCTTAGGAAGATACCATTATCACCTTTTGCTAAAAAATAAGTAGAAAAGAATCGAGACATGTAGAGATGAATCATTGGTTCAAATTCACATACATTTTAAGTGACAATTGGTATCTAAGCTAACTCAGGCTCCAGAGCCCTTACCCACCACTATTTTATAGCCTTATTGTAGTGGCAACATGCATGCAGATAATTCAGACTTATATCAGCAAGTCCAGTGACTCTCTTGTGTGGCTAGAAGTGGCTACCTCTTAACTCCTACAAAGAATCTTACATTTCCAGTTAAACTTTTTGGAGCTTTCAGGTTAGCTCAGTGGTTTAGGCTCCTGTGTGAGCAGTCCCATTCAGGCACAGGGGATGGCAGTTCGAACCCATGCCCACCCTTAAAGCAGCCTGAGCTATAAAATCCTGGCTCAGCCCCCTGAATACTAGGAGAAGGGGAATGCACCATCGTACCATTTAAATGCATTGTAACCTTAGTGTTTAGATCTACTTTAAGATATAACGTTAAGGGAGCCCGGCGGGATGGCTCAGTGGTCTAAAGCCCCTGCTTGGGAAAGCTTCGGCGACTATAGGGACCACGGTTCGATCCCTGGCACCACATGCTGCACCAGCCCTGCCCTCGGGGTGGGCTGAGCCGGCCATAAAAATGAGTGAATAAACAAATAAAGGTTCTGAAACAAGAAATAAATAAATAAATAAAATTAAAAATTCTTTAAAAAGTTAAATTAAAAAAAGATATAACGTTATTACATAAGAATATATTATTTTAAAAATATTTCTAGACAATTAACACAATAATGTTCTTCAGAGAGGATGACGTGCAGTACGGCTTGTAACCGAGTCGTCAATTAAGAACGAGAGGGGAGAAAGTGTCGTAGTTATTTTTCTCATAACTGAAAGTGCTCAACACACACACACTTGAGGGAGGAAAGATTTATTTCAGCTCATACTTTATAGAGGTTTCCATCCATAGTTGTCTGGCTCTAAGGCAAGGTGACACGGTAGAGGGCCAGAGGAGAAATGGTTCATGGCAAAGCAGACAGGAGGGCAGCGGCCTCCTTTCCATCTTCCCCTTGTGTTCCATGCAGTTACTGGTGGGTGCCACTCACACCCAGAGAGGGCCCTTCCATTACCCATTCCCAGAACAATGCTAACGGTCATTGGGCTAATCCAGCACCACACCCTTTATTCCAGTGTCACCCACCTTAGCCCTGCATCACACATCCACGTTCCAGCCACCTCCCAAAAGCTTCACCAATGAGTGCATGAAGCTTTGGTGACCATCTAGAGACAAGCTATATCAGAAAGTGTGCATCAACTAGACGCTAAAGGAAACTAATCTCATTTGGTAAGTGTAGCGATTCTCCAGAGGACATACACACAATAAGAAACAGTCTCAAAGTGCTACTTGCATTTTAAGAGGATTTTGTAACCTGCATTAGCCTCTAATTCTTCCAGTCCTAGGAGAAAAATTTCCCTAGGGTAGAAATACTCACTGTAAAAAGTGTGTATAGATAGGAAGATTTCCATTGCTCTGTATCTTAGTTATTCCTCCAACCTGTTCCTATCTCTACGTACATATCGTCAGAACATTGTCAAGCAATGGTGGAAACAGAAAAGCATAGTTGGCAGGTTCTGTGGTGACTGCTCTATTTCATTCAAATATAATTTAACGTCTTACAGTGGCCTTCCGTAAGCTCATTGTCTACCCAGCCACCTGGATCTCCCACACCACCACACCCTACCACCAGCTCTGACTCCATTCTGCACCAGGCCTACTATTCCCTTTTCTTTCTTTCTTTCTTTCTTTCTTTCTTTCTTTCTTTCTTTCTTTCTTTCTTTCTTTCTTTCTTTCTTTCTCTTTTCTCTTTCTCTTTTCTTTCTTTCTTTCTTTCTTCTCTTTCTTTCCTTCTTTCTTTCTTCTGAATATACCAGATACATTCACTGTTACCCCCTACCTACATGGGTAAACCTTCACGTTGTTAAAATTTTGACTCTACTATTACTTTATCCCTAAGAATTACTCTTAACATTTTATTTCATAATCACTACTCATATCCCCTACCCCTCTGGCTCTTGCTAATTTTTACTTCCTATATTTTTCTTTACTTTAACAAAAATCTTTTTCCATTGTACTTCTTGCTTTCTAATATGACATCCAGTTGTTAATTTTAACATAGCTATTATTTGCTTTCTTTATATTCTTACTAAAATATAACCAATATAAGTTGAGCGGTACTTTCATGCTGCTTAGTGACATATTCTAGACCATGTCTATTAAATACTATTCGTTTGAATTTGCTGAATGACAAACAGATGAATGTCACTTCATCCGGTAAGCTTTTTGTACTCTCCAACATATACAAGCTGTAGGAACTTAAATGAGTTAATTAACCTTATTGAGCAAAATGTAGGCAATTGCTCTATCTGATTCACTGGATTGTTTCGTGAATGAAGTAGAATTACATATTTAGCACCTAGCACAGCATACAGAGAGAATGTGCTATCAGCTGCTAACAAAAACATAAACAAATCTGAGCCTGAGTTTAGAAAAGTGCCTAATTCCATTCAGGACAAAACATTTCTAGATCTTTTGCCTGACTTATAATTGAGAGCTCAGAGCCATAGAATTATGAAAGATACTTTTGCCCATACTCTTTTACCATGCTGGAACTTGTAGATCTGAATGCTATTATACTCCAACTTAGCATTTCTTGGCTATAAAAGTGTGTCATCTGCAAAGCTGGAGACCTTATCATTTACTTCATTTCTCTTTCAGATACATAAAAGAAAAAGTTCAAACCATCCCAATGCTAGCTCCTAGGGTCTTCATCTGCACTTAGCCTTACTAGCAAGTAACTTCTCTCTATTTGTCACTTCCTCTTGTCCAAACATGGGAGTCAGTCATGCCAGACTGAGTTTGGCTGTTCTTAGGAAAGAGATGGGTTTGGCACAAGATTCGAAACTCTTCTCTGCCTCCCCACTCTCCTAAGTCTATGCCTCTCACAGATAACGAGAGATTCAGAATAACAACAGTAGACTTCAGTCAGTCCACAGAGACAGTTAACATGTTTGATATGAGATCCAAAGCCCAACATTATGCACAAGATGCTCAGTGGTTTACAAAATGTCCATGCAACCGAATACACTTTAAAAGGAGTTATAGAAGTAATTGTGAAAAACTAGCACGCTATGAACTGATTCTATGAATGCTTAATGAATACAGAGCAAAGAACCAACAAAAAGAATTACTACAGGAAAGGATTAGACTCCAGTCTTTTAGTTCTGCACAAGCAGTTGCACAGCAGTCCTCTCACTTTTCCTTAGTTAAGATTGCAAGTGAAGACAGCCTAATCCAAAAGAGATGTTTTACCAAATGAGATAGATATCTCTTGTATGATCCAGGTGTCTTGTTACTCTTCTCTCATTGCTGGGACAAATACCTGAAACTTGAAATGAAGGAAGGAAAGGTTTATTTAGTTCACAGTTACTGGAGGTTTCAGTCCATACGCCACTGGCTCCACGGCAGAGTGGCACATGGCAGAGAGCACCCTTTCACAGTGGAGGCAAAGAGCAAGATAGCAAGGGAGAAATAATAGTGACAATGGCAACAGAGGCAATTCTGGATCCCTTATGTTGCATTTAGGCTATGTGCCCCGAGCTGGGTGCAGCACTTATACCCATAATCCCAGCAGTACTCACCCCCATAATCCCAGTGGCTCTTGAGTTAATCACAAACTCTAGAAGTCCCCTCATGACTGCATGAGGCTTTAAGGGGACACCTAGACACAAACCATAACAGTCTGCCCCTGGGCCCCCAAAGACATCTCTATATGCAAAAGCCATTTGAGTCCATCTCTAAGAGTTGCCAAAGTGCCAACAGTTTCAGCATTGCTGAAAAGTCCAAGTCCCAAGTCTCCTCCAAGATCCAAAGCAAACTTTTAGTTGTGAGCCCCTGTGTAAAAGAAAAGTTAAATACCTCCAACACTCAAAGGCACAAGATAAACATTACCATTCCGAAAGGTACACACAGTAGAAGATCAAATATTAGGACCAAAACAAGTCCAAAATACAGAAGAGTGAACATTAAGTCCCATAGCTCCATGTGGAACATCCAAAGCAATCTATGTTGAGTTGTGAGCTCCATGTGGTTCTGTCCCTATGGCACTCTTGGTGGAAGCTCCCATGGCTTCTCTCTTAAGCTGGCTTTGCTCCCTCCTTGCAGTTTCTCTTAGATGATACACATTCCTGGCTTTCCAAACTTCTGGGCTTTCCATTACATGTTAATCTTCTCAGTCCCTACTTTACACATTGCCCTTCCAGGAACACACTGCGTGACCTCCCAGGCCTTCTTCTTAACCTCAGAACTCTTGCATTCTGCGAGGGTATAAAACCAACACTACATGGATCATGCCAAGGCCTGCTGTCACCTAGAGCTGTAACCAGGCTTTCTTTGCTCTTGGCTGTAGGGGTCGAATGCCTGGACCGCTGAGTGCTTTGATCTCATTGAATAACTGCTTTCTCTTCTCCTAAGGAGCTTGTCCCACTTCACCTCTAGCCCCTTCAGCAACTAGCACAGTTACTTCTGCATCCAAATTTCCAACTCCTGTGATACAGATTGCATCTTGTGCAGCCTAGTTTGGGTATACCCCTCCCCTCAGTCCCATGTCTCCCAGTTGCCTGGGACACAACACGGCTCAACTTAGAGACAGAGGGTGCATGAGGGATTGAGGTTCCCTTGAGTGTATAGTTATTCAAAGTCTTGCTGGTCCCTCATCTTCACTCCAAAGTTACAGTTCTCTGTAGTTCTCTTGGAATCTTTTCCCCTGAGCTCTCTGAATATCACAGCCTGAGGTGGGAAGATGACATTTTTGAATCTCAGTAATATTTCCATAGCACCTTCTTCTTCATTCTTAGCTAGCACCTACCATAGTTATAGCAGGGTCTTAATCATACCCTGGATATCTTACCTCAACTTAGACAAAGAAGAAAGTAACCGTTATTTCCCTTCCTTCTAGCTACAAAGGATGGTTTGGGTGAAAGCTGACAAGAATTATTCTAGCTACTGAAAATATGAAATAATAATAATAATATGGTCACTCCTTTTCATCAGAAAGAGGGATGTAAAAGGGATAAACAATTGTGAGAGGCACAATCATTGTGGAAAAAGTGACAACACAAAGAACAGAATCACAAACTCATGCTAATATTTCAGGAAAGAAAAAAAAAACTCATTATCCTTAGAAAGCATCAAAGGAAAAATAGAAGTGGCTGGTATTGTATGGATAAGCTATAAAAAAGTTCAAGGAGCGAAACTAAAATTAATTAAATGTAATAATGGTTTCCCTAGAATGTGACTCCTGACTGCAAGACTAAAGTTTCTCTTTGTGTATTAAGGGAAACTGGAAAAAAAAACAATTAAGGCTTAGCTTTGGAAAAGCATATAAGTGTTAGTATTCTTTCCAGCTTTAAATTGATAAATGATTTTTAGTTCATTTAATAAAGAAATTCAATGATCCATCTTTTGAAAGAGTTAAGTGTAAATTAACCAGAAATACTTGTGCTTGGCCATCATTGCAGTCATAAAGTAATTTAGTTGTGTCAGGGGACTGCTAATTTAAACAATGACCTACCCCACACATGACATTCTTACATTGCTAGCAGATTCTTGGCTAATGGCATCATAATTTCCAAAGAGTATTGCAGAAGACAAACACACATTAGGGACATTATTGTAGCATGCTCCATAGCCATCACTCACCAAGACTATTTCAGCCCCTCTGCTCTTCCATTCAGCAAATACCTTCTGATGGAATAAAACATTAGCGATGATGCTGACAGAGTAATTAAAATAAATGGTGAAAAGTTAAACGTTTCTATTTCAAAATCACCATTTTCCTTTGTAGTTTTAGCAGCAGTATTGATTTTTTATATTATCTTTGCTTTCATGCCGTGTTGGGTGAGACTCCTGTCCATCCTTTCCTTTGAGTCATGTGGCATGGACCACTAGCGGGCATGATGACAGTGTGGGATTGAGTCACAGTCAAGAGAGGAAAACAAGGCTGGTTGCAAATGATGATCATCTTTCCAGATGCCATGGCAGTTATAAATTATAAAAACAGGTTCTTTCCTAACAGTAGTGGCAAATGTAAGCAGAGAAAGTTCAGCTTGCCATATAGCAATCACTTAGTATATGTGGTACGCAGTTGGCCTTACAGAAAGTCAGACCATCTCTTCACAGAAATGGCAAGCTGGTTCCAAAGAGAAAAAAATTTATAAACCAAAATGTTGGTTAAGGCTAGTGTGTGAATGGAGCTGCAATCACGTAGGCCGAGACTCTGTGGACCCGTGAATGAGCGTCCAAGGTGGTGAATGACAGCTCTTCATGTCGGCAGTAAAAAAAATGGCCTCCAATAAAACTACATTGCAAAAAATGAGAAAGAAACAAGATGGAAAAAATTGAAAAGTTGAGGAAGCAGAACCTGAAGAGTTTGTGGTAGAAAAGTTACTAGACCGACGTGTAGTGAACGGGAAGGGGGAGTATTTTCTATAGAAAGAACTTACAGATACTGACAACGGGAACCTAAAGAAAACCGAGATTGTCCAGTTAATTGAAGCATTTCTCAATTTGCAAAAAGCTGGTACAGAAAAAGATGGCACAAAAAGAAAATCTTTATCTGACAGTGAATCTGGTGACAGCAAGTCAAGGGAAAAAAAAGCAGTGATGCTACTGAGAAGCCCAGGGGGTTTTGCCAGAGGCCTTGATCCGGAACGAATAATTGGCGCCACAGATGGCAGTGGAGAATGGACGTTGCTCATGAAATGGAAAGATTCAGACGAGGCTGACTTGGTGCTGGCACAAGAGGTAAATAGGAAATGTCCTCAAATCAGAATTGCTTTTTATGAAGAGAGACTAGCTTGGCATTCTTCTCCAGAAGATGAAGCTCAATAACTTACATCATCTTACATATATACTTATATATATACAAAATTTCAGTTAGCCTTACCAATGGCCAGTAAGGAGAGAATTTTTTTTTTTTTTTTTTTTTTTTTTTTTGTCTTTTTGAGACAGAGTCTCGCTATGCAGTTCAGGCTAGCCTTGAGCTCACTTTTGTAGCCCAGGCTGGTCTCGAACTCGCACTGGTCCTCCTGCCTCAGCCTCCCAAGTGCTGGGACTACAGGCGTGAGCCACCATGCCCGGTTAAGGAGAGAAATTATTGAATGTATGAGATTCCAATGAACATGTCACATCCGAGTCACACAATCTTCACTGGCATTTGTCGTTTAGCCCTGACGAGCTGTACAACTGCCATTGTGCTATTGTATAAGTAAGTGGGGCCCCAACGACTCATCAAGTTTGAACCCAGCTCCGTCACCATCACAGTAATGAGGCAGGCCTCCTGAGAGTTTGGCTTTGATGGAGTTGCAGGGTTACTGTGCTGTTTGGGTGGAGCTAAGATGCTGGGCCCCTAATGAGGCCATGGGTTCTCACGGCCTCCATGGGAGAAGCGGGTCTCCAGGTGAGACCCACAGCTCTGGCTTCGAGAAAGCAGGAAAAGGAAACTTATTCCTTGGGGTCTCCAGGACTTATTCGTCTTCTCAGGCAAGATGAAAACTTCTACCAGTGAAGGACATCCCCACCCCCCATGAAGTGGTTTGCCAAGAGATTAGATGCGACAGGAACACCCAGTCCCAGAGAGCAAACAGCACTCCATAAACTTTGCCCCTGATTCATGCCATTCTCTAGCTTGGGGTTATTTGCCTGCTTTTGCCCTCTCTTCACCTCAAGTTTCAATATCTCATCTAAACATGCTATTTTCCCACAGGCACGACAAAGAATCAAGATGAATCATTTTTTAAATTTTATTTTATGCATTCATTTAGTACAGGGTCTCACTATGCAGTTCAACCTCATAGTGATCCTCCATCCTAGCTTCCTAGCTCCAGGATTACAGGCCTGTGCCACCATGCCCAGTTTTGGTGGCCAGTTCAGCAGTATGTGGGATCGAGCCCGGGTCCTTATACTTGCCAGACAGGTGCTTAGACTGCCGAGTTATCTCCCTGGCCCACCAAGATGAGCTCTACATCCATATCTGTGCCCCTGAAATTTTCATGGTGATAAACACGCTGATGACTTCTTAGGTGAGCATGTGTTCATCTTCCATCTAGCAGCCAATCCCAGAACGGATATCTATCAGCTGCTGAGAAGGGTGTGAGTTCATTTTCCTTTAGGAAAAGCCATCGTTGCCTTCCTGTGAGGTGACGTAGCAAGCAACAAAGAGGGAGCGTCTGTCTTCAACCTTCTGGAGTTTAAAATCCTAGTTCTTTCCACAGCTGCTCCCAGCTGAACACAGAACAGTGAGATGGCATTTTTCATGAGGCAGGGACCAGCCTCTCTATTGAATATCCATCATAAAAATCAGTGGGGTATCACCGATCCATGGGATAAAAACTATCTAGATGGAATCAAAGATGTAAGAAAAGAGCTAGAATGGGTGATTTTCAGAGCTAGAATGGGTGATTTTCAGAATGGCAATAATCACAAGTGACAAGGGCCGGACTTGTCCATGGCCACTTTTCAAAGTGTTTTGAAGTCCCTTGTGGCCTCATCTCCACAATTAACTAGTGACAGTCATTTACAGCTCATCCCCTGCGCCTGCCATCACACCCACTGCTTACCGGGACGTAGTGTGATAGGACACATTGTGTAAGTCCCTGCTAGGCATCAAGTCTGCCTATGTCCCAGCTGTGATTTAGGCAGTGACACTTGCCGCTGCTCATCCCTGCATCCTCTGTATTTTCAAGAAGTCTCGCTACTTCTGTGCTTGAAATGAGTAACCTCCAAAGGAGAACAAGCTGATAGCAAAGAGAAAGGTGTACTTCCAGCATTAAATCTCTGTTATGTTCTGTGCCTATTGTCCCCACAAAGCGTCATGCAGTGATGGGGCAGGAACTTCGAGAGTTTGAGATTAACTCATGATCCACTGGGATTATTGGTAACCCAATGCTGGGATTATGGGTCTGAACACTGTTGGGATTATGGGTGTGAGTACGTCCACCGGCCTGGGGCGGATACCTGAGTGTAATATAAGAGAAACAGAGAGACAGACTCCTCTCTGTTGCTATCGCTGCTGTTCTGCCACCATGAAGTGCTGGCCTCTGGTGTGTGCCTCTCTGCCTTGGATACAGCTGAGTGTGGACTGAAACCTCCAGTAACTGTACCAGCATCTACAGGATCTAGAGGGTCTCACTACATTGATCAGACTCATAGTGGTGATTCTCCTGTTTTCAGGCTGCCAAGTACTGGGATTATAGGCACCTTAGTCTGCTGAGGTATCTGGCCCACCCATATATAATCGTTTTGAGGGCGCTTCCAACACAGAATTTTTTTTCTTTCCAACACAGAACTTTTAAGAGTACAATGCTCGACTTTTTTTTTTTTTTTACAGTGTTATTGTATCCGTTTAAAAACAAAAATGAGCCAGCATAGTAATACTTACCTGCAATTCCAGCATTCTGGAAGAGAGAGGCAGCAGGATTGTAAGACTGGAGCCCAATTGGTGCAACTTCCCTATTTATCAAGACCAACTCAGAATAAGAAAGGATTGAGGATGTAGTTTAGTGGGGAGACCCTGAGCTCAATTTCCACTAGAGGAAAAAAAAAAGATAATTTTGCTTAGTATTTATTCATAGCCATTAAAATAAAATATATTCAAATTTTAAGAATAATAATTTTCAACAATAATGCCAACCTTTTGGCTTCAAGGCAATATACATCATTAAATAAGTCAACATGTAAAGTGATTTTTATCTCAGAATAGGAGTGTTTATTTCCTTTGGGGTCTTCTGTACTGAGGTTGTATTTCTTTTATAATTAGAATAAAATTTTGAAAGCTCATTCACATTGTACTCTGGGGTATTAAGTGGTACCATTACTCTTTGAGAGAAAAAAACAAAACAAAATTTCAGAGGGAAAAAACAAAATCAGGGCGAAATTATATAATCAAGCCATTGTTGGCACCCTACTGGAAGAACTCCCTCAGAGTGACTTTTCTGTTCCAGAATATTAACTCAGCAGACTCCCATTTTCTCTGTTCTGACTGGTCCATTAATTTTCTTTCATTGATTTCCTGGAAGTTCTGTGGAAGGACTAGATTTCCAGGAAAGAGAACCAGGGCCTGGCTCAGCAGGCAATCCACACATTCCCTCATGGGTTCTCTTCGTACTGTGCACAGTACAGAAATGTTTTGGCCAAAGAAGCATTGGCTTATTACATTTTCTTTAACATCTTATGGGGTTACCTTAAGGAGGATTCCATTTAGAGAAGTGCACCCAGGGACTTTCATAATACAAGACATTTGAAAAAAACAATAAAAACTTGTGACCATTAACACAGAATAGAAAAACTGAAGTTAATAAAATTGCATTACATTTACAAGTTCTGTTGAACACATAGATTTAGCTGCGGTTGTCATACTAAAATTAATGATATATGATGATAATGTATATCTACTTTACTATAAAAATCATCTTATTATCTCCTTGTTTCCCACAACACTGCATTGTAAGCCTCAAATTTACCTCTATACAACCAAAAAAATGCTTGTCACAATTATTTCTCAGAATCCACCATGTCACTTGTAAGCTTTCTGTTATGGGATTTTTACAGTTCTTTTTAAGTGATTATCCATTAAAAAATATCGTGTGAGCTCACTATGTAATTTAGGAAAACTGACTTCTGAACTGCCCTGAGGACTTTCCCCTTTCTCCCCATACTGCTGACTCTGCTGGTTCATAAAGCAATATAAAACCTGATTTTTAGCTGTCATATATTAACGAATGACAGTTAAAAATTAGAGCCTTCGGGTTTTCACAGTTTTCCTGATTCCATAAGGAACAACTGAACCCTCAATAACCATTTCTTCAAATTTGTGATTGTAGGTCTTGCCTTCTAGAAAATAGGTTGCGGTGTGAGAGCAACACATGATGCACACGAAAATCTGATCTTCTCACTGAATTTTTTCTCTTAATGCATTTGGGGCAGGATCTCACGACACAGCTCAGACTCCTATAGTGATCCTCCTGCTTTCAAGCCTCATAGCGCTGGAATTGCAGGCCTGGCACCACACCCAGACTCCGTCGCTGGCTCTGTGGGTCTGCAGGCAGGGCAAGCACATTGTCAGTGAATACTGATTCAGTAATGAAGCAGAAACAAAACAGAAATGTTTTCATGTTCTTTACTAGACACCGACCACTGAGCTGCGTTTTACTGATCAGTTTTAGAGGCCCTTCTCCTTCACCTGTTCTTGTGTATGGGTATGTACATGCATACCCATACAAACAGCATGAAATGGTACTTTTTATTTATTTATTTTTTTTTAGAATTTTAAAAAAAATTTTATTTATTTATTTTTATTTATTTTTTTTTTCTTGTTTCAGAACCCTTATCTATTCACTCATTTGTATGGCCGGCTCAGCCCACCCCGAGGGCAGGGCTGGCGCAGCATGTGGTGCCGGGGATCGAACTGCGGTCCCTGAAGCCGCACAAGCCTTCCCAAGTAGGCACTTCAGACCACTGAGCCATCCCGCCAGGCCCCTGAAATGGTAGTTCTTAAGACAGAAACACCAGTAGCAACTTTCATCAGGCACAAATTTCAAGGCTGCTTAATTTTCCTATAGATTCATTACATCTTATTATCTAAGTGTTAGTATTTACATATAAAAATGAAGATATTTCCACTAGATTATTATTTCCTTAAGAAAGTATTAATGAAAACTAAGAAAACAGAATGCCTAGAAATCTTTTTGTTGCAAAACTCAAGATTCTGATGGGGTGATTTTTGAAATTCATTAATTTCAAAAACAATTTTCTGGTCACTAAAGAAAAAAAAAATTATTCAATGCCTTTGCCTGAGCAATATGTTAAGAGCTTCCTACCTTGCTGATGGAGCTATGATTCCACTGATAAAAAAAAGGCTTTGTTCAAGTCAAGTTAGCCACAGATAGAGACACAAACGTAAATATAAATACATTTATATATCACATTTATGTGCCACTTACCCATGAGAATTTATTTTATGTCCTTATCTTAACCACTATAAATAGTGTTACAGTAAACATGGGAATGAGTGTGTATTTCTTCTTTATTACTTTTAGTAAGAAATAACAATGAGAGACTTTCAAAACATAGTAGGACAGTCACAATAATTAATACAATGCATATTGTTGTCTTCACAATAATTATTGAGAGTACAGGATGCAGACATGATCATTTTTCTAATCATTATTGGTACAAAAATTTCTTCTCATTGAACTAAGAGAAAGTAGTTGTATATAAGTCCAATATTTAATAATCATAGTGGGTTATTGGCAGAACTGGCAGTGTTGAAAGTTGTTGATTTAAGCCTTTTACAGCTAATCTAGCTTTAAGTTTTATGCTTCGTGGTTAAACTTTTCTGCTGGGTGGTTAAGGGCAAGTTGAAGAAAGATCTGTATAACAGAACATGTAACCTTTGTATCTGACAAGGTCGGTCAGATCCCCTCAGGATTTACCTAGAAATCATGTGCAGTGTTTTGTAGAACTGTTATCCATGTCAGCCAGCTGGATGAGTTGCAGCCATTGCTTGACCAATTTGTTCTCTGTGAAAGCCTGAGAGAATGTTTTCTCTCCAGATGACTCTCCTTAGGCACACTATACATCATCAGTCACTTTCCTCTGTGGCCCAATAATCTCCTTCAACAGAAAATTTGGGACACTACCTGAGTTATAGGATGTTATAACACAGGTTCTCTTATGTCCTGAGTCCTCACTGACCATGAAGGGTGAGGGCCAAAATATAGGCTATCCTTGTAACCCTTCATTTTCTCTAATTTTTGGTCTGTAAACTTATGTTCTTAACCCTCCACAATAGAAGCTTAGTGATACTATTACTCTATAACACTGGTACTTGAGCTTAACATCACTGTCTTTCTTTCTTTTTTTTTTTTTTTTAAGAATTTTTTATTTTATTTTATTTTTTCTTGTTTCAGAACTTTTGTTTGTTTATTTATTTATTTTTATGGCCGGCTCAGCCTGCCCTGAGGGCAGGGCTGGCGCAGCATGTGGTGCCGGTGATCGAACCTCGGTCCCTGCAGCCACCTGAGCTTTCCTACTCAGGTGCTTTAGACCACTGAGCCATCCTGCCGGGCCGACATTGCATTTTCTGAATTAAAATTATATCATGAAGCGACAATAATCCAAACAATAGAATACAATGTAGTACTAGCATGAAAATAGATACATAAATCAATGAAGCACGGTAGAGCCCAAAAGTACATGGAAACATAGCCAAACTTTTTTAACAAGGCAACAAAGGAACACAAAGAACAGTCTTATCAATAAAATAAAAAATTCTTTAAAAAAGAAAAGAAAGAAAATGCAATGTCCCTGACTTTGTTTTTATTTCTCAGAATTGTTTGGGCTAGTCAGGCTGTTTTACAGATAGATATAGATATAGATACAGATATAGACATAGACAATTACAATTTATTTTATAATTATATATTATAACATAACGTTATTTTAAAAAGAAAAAAATTTAAAACATGTGTCATATACATTTTAGGATTGTTCTATGTCAATAATGTCATAGGCATTGTGATAGGAATTTTGTTGAATCTGTATATATAGTTTTGGTAGTGTGAACATTTTAATGGGACTAATGACTAATGTGATCGCTCCATTTATTTGTTTCTTCTTTAGTCTCTTTCACCAACATTTTTTTTGTTTCAGTGTACACATACATTATTTCGTTGATGAAGTTTATTAATATTTTCTGTATAGAAAAAATAGTACTGATTTTTATCTGTTGAATTTTGTATTCTGCAAATTTACTGAATTTATTTGATTGTGTGTGTGTGTGTGTGTGTGTGTGCGTCTGTGTGTGTGTGCCTGTGCATGTATACATATATGTGTGACCTTTAGGGGTTACCATGTATAGGATCATGTCTTCTACAAACAGGGATAATTTTTCCTCTTATCTTCCAATTAGATGTCTTATGTTTTTCTTTTTCTCACCTAATTGTCCTTGCTAGAACCTCCAGTACTATACTGAATACAAGTGGTAAGAATAAGCATCTTCATCGTGAACCAAATCTTGGTGGTAATGTTTTCAGCTCTTCAACATTGACTATATGTCATGTGTAGGATTTTTCTTCAACAAATGTACTTTGTGATGTTAAGGAAATTTCCTTCTGTGTTTAAACTGTTATCAGTTATCTTGATAACAAGGGGGTTATCAAGAACAGCTACTGTACTTTCTTCTATGATCATGCAGTTTTCAACTTTCATTTTGTTAGTGTGACATAGTATGAGGTTTTATTTGTATATGTTAAACCAGTCTTGTAGCTTGGGAATAGGTCCTCACTGATCATGATATATAATCATTGTGATCATGATCTTTTGTTCGATTCACTTTAATATATTTTACCGAAGATTTTTTGAAGATAGTAATATGTGACAATTAAATGATATACTCCAGACCACCAATAGGTCACAGAAGAAATCAAAAGAGAAATTTAGAAATATCTCAAAACAACTGACAATGAAAATTCAACATGTCAAAGCCTATGAACTATGGGAAAAGCAATTTGAAGAAAATCATAGCAATAAATGCCTACATTAAAAAGATCCAGATCAAACGTTTAATATTATGCCTCAAGGAGCTAGAAGAAGAGTAAACTATATGCAGTTAGAAGAAGGAAGGAGCTAATAAAGATCAAAACAGAAGTAAATCAAATAGAGAGAACAGGAAAACCATAGAAAAGGCAATAAAATCAAGTTATTTCTTTGAAAAGGCAAGCAAAATTATCAACCTCTTAGTTAGACTAAGAAAAAAAGGAAGACTCAAGTAAAAAAAATCAGAAATAAAGTTGGGGATATTACAACAGATGTCTCAGAAATTAGAAGGATCACAAGAGATAATTATGAACAATTATACGCCAAAAAAGTGGGTAACCAAGAGAAATAGATACATTTCTAGAAAAAGGCAACCTATTAAGATTGATTTGGGAAGAAATAGAAAGCTTGAATAGACCACAAATAAAGAGATTGAAGGACTGATTTTAAAACCCACCAACAAAAAATCCAAGGACCACATGGCTTCATGGTGAAATTCTACCAGTTCAAAGATTTATTACTAATACTGTTTAAATATTCCAAAACATGAACTATGGGAAATATTTCCAAATTCACTATGAGCTTAGCAATAACTTGATCCTTAAGGCAGATGATTTTTAAAAAATTCCATATTTCATGTATTTTTAGCTTTGTATTATGTTCTTACTTTATAATTATAATAGAATGTGAGAAATGTACAAGGATCTATGAGTTTCTTGGTTCCTCCAATGACAGTACACTAAAAAAAAACAAAACAGAATACTTCCCAAAGCATTTTTACATAGTGAAAATATTTACCATTTAATGAGTTCTACAGTAATTACATTTGAGAGCTTGGAACTGCGAACTTGCTTTTAATTTCCCTGAATAATAACTTAAAAGGTAAATTGCTGCCAAAAGACATGGGAATTTGAATTATTCAGATTTATTCTATAATTTGGAAGTTATCTTCACACAATTTAAAGAAAAATTGTTACCAGTGTTTTAGTTTGGTTTTTCTGACTATGCTATGGAAACCATTATATTTAGTCCTATTGAACCACATGTCCAAGAATTATTTTTAATTATAGTGCATAGAGATGGAACACCACTTATTTTCAATAGCTTCTTACTTGCTATTAACCAAACATTAACTTTTGGCTGACATTTTTAATGTTTTTTTTTTCTTCATTTAAAATTCAAAAGCATTGCCGGGCGTGGTGGCTCACGCCTGTAATCCCAGCACTTGGGAGGCTGAGGCAGGAGGATCGTTGTGAGTTCGAGACCAGCCTGGGCTACAAAAGTGAGCTCAAAGCCAGCCTGAGCTGCACAGCGAGACCCTGTCTCAAAAAGACAAAAAAAAATAAATAAATAAATAAATAAATAAAAATAAAATAAAATTCAAAAGCATGATGTAGACAATAAAGTTATAAAAGAAACCAGGCTTCTTTTTTATAGACCAGTATGAAATTACTCTTGCCCTGGCCAGTTATTCAAAACAAGTATGCATCAATTACCTATAGTGTCTCAGATATTATTCTAGGTACTAAGAAAATAGTGATGTGAATATGAATGCTTCCTCTGGCCTATGTACAAGGTAACAGAGATAACTGTTATTGACCAATAATGACCAAGAATGAAGGCCTCTGTGGAGAAATATGCAACGCTATGAAATTCCACAAGGAAGAATTGGTCTTAAGTTCTAGGAAAGTCTATTTGGAAGACATTGTACTTAAATTGAAAAGCTATCAGGTTGGTGGCACATGTCTATAATCTCAGCACTCAAGAGGCTAAAGCTGGAGGATTATGGCAAGTTTAAGACCATCCAGGAGTACATCGTGTGTTCAAGGTCACCTGAACTACACAGTGAGACAGTGTCTCTAAAAACCAAACTAAGAAATGCAATGTGAATTTAACGCCAATATTGATTTTCCCTTTATTTTATAGTAAGAGCACTTGACTTTGATATATATTTGCTCAGAATAAAAGCTGTCTTCTTTTTTGCAGCTAAATTGAGTCACACAAGTAATTTTTAGCAAATGAGATAGTAAAAGCATGAAGCTCTTGACTAGTATCCTTAAAGGGAAAGTGTACAAATCCATCTTTCCATTCCTCATTTCTTTCAGGCTGGAATGCAATCATGAATTACTAACAATAAGAAAACAACCCAAAGAAAACTCTATGGAGAGGTTTTCCATTATTTGTTTTTAAAACAAGGTCCAGCAACAGCAGATATTCAGAGCTCAGAAACCACACTACCTTAGAGAGAGTGAGAAAAAAAAAACCAAACCTCAGTCTTACAGAAACCATTGTCATTTTTGTTCTGTCCTATACTTATGGACACATATCTTAACATTTTCTTGAAGGAAGAGGATAATTAAGCCAGAAGAGGAGAAAGAGGTCAGCAAACCAGGCATATAATTTCACCAAGTTTATGCAAAGGAAATAAATTGTATGCCTGGTGTGAAAATAAAAAGGGTAGCTTCAGTAACATAGAAGACTATTGTAGTAATGGCCCTATTATGGTTTGTCACTATACAGCCCCTACAACTGCATGTGACCCTAGCAGGACCATTAGAAGGTAATTGGATTATGGAAATGACATAGCTGGCTTGATGTTAAGAAGTGAAGTGTAATCAAAAAAGATGGGTCACTAGGGAAGTAGTCTGGGAGGGTTCATTGTCCTCCCTACCTCTTCTCTTGATGCTTTTTGCTTCCACTTCATTGTGTCATAAGCACTTTCTCTTCCATGCTATGGAGACAGCTGACTATGGACTGATACTTTTGCAAATCATGAGCCAAAGTGAACCTTTCTTCCTTTAAATTGCAATGTGTCAGCTATTTTGTTCCAGCAATGAGGAAAGTAACTAAGCTAGATTTTGGTACCAGAAGTGGGGCTATTGCTGGCAAACTGCCCCCACCATGTGGCTTAGCTTTTGGGACTGATTCATAGGAGGAATTTGGAAAGACTTTGAGAAGCAGGCTGGTGAAGCCCAAGAATGCTGTATATTGAGTTTGATTGGAGATTCTGGTCAATGCTCAGAAAGCAAAAAGCTGAAGATATTACAATTGATAAAGGCTAAACACTAAAGGTTTTAATTGGAAACAGGATCCATTGACAGTTGGATTCCAAGCCATCTCAAAACTTGTCAGTGATGTTAGCATATCTTGAGACCTTGCAGGAGATTTACTAAGGGTAGAAGACTAATTAATCTGGTGGTGAAAATTTTAAACCAGAGACTGGTCATGGTGGTGCGTGCCTGTAATCCCAGCTCTTGGGATGCTGTAAACAGGTGGATCACTAGGAGTCTGATCTAGTAGTGAGACCCTGAACATCCTGTGGACCCTTCCCTAAAATAAAATTTTGAAAAATTAAATCAGTCCAATATTCAGGAGGGAGCATGGATCTGTTTGCTCCTTTTAGTCAGGATTACGCTGAAAATCTGGAGGGGAGGGGAAAGTTTATTTAAAATGAACACTTGGCAGAGGGAGAGTTGGCTGCTGAAAAGATTAGCAATAAGAAGCAGCCAAGTGCTTTACAATAGAACAATAAAAAATGGCTCAAGGGCATCACAAGAACCGGTAGGACCTCTTTCTTTACAGGCTTGAGGTTGCAAAAGTGAAAGACTTTGAGAAGAGAGCCCCAGGGCACCCTTCTCTGCAGCAGAGGATGGAAGCTGATTGCATTAATTACACTAGAAATTCAGTTCAAAATTCTCAGCCCTCCAGAAACACTTAGAGGCCAGTGTGGTCACATTCAAGGGACTTTAGCTACTGCCTAAGCTGCCTTAGCACCATACATATGGTGCATGGAGCATTCAAGAGTTGTGGAGTCAGGAAGATTTTTACCCAGATTTCAAAAGAAGATCTGGGAGGCCAGGCAGTGTTCCCTGAGAGAATAGTGTGGTAAGCTGTGAGGATAAAACCAAAAGTGGAGTGGAGACCACGGAAAGTAACAGATGCCAGGCACATGGGGTGTCTGAGGAAAGCCACAGGAGTGAACAAAGTGAGCCCAAGAAAGAAGCCATAAGAACTTGAAACACCAGCAGTGTCATGGGGTTAGAATCATGCAAGCCCTTTGGCACTGACTTCTCACCACAGATTACTCTAGGTGCTAGACATGGAACAATGGGATTTAATGTCTGTTCTGCAGGATTATGGTCTTGCTTTGGTCCCATTGGTTTTTGTCTCACTGTTTTTCCCTTTTTTTTTTTTTTCCTTTTTTTAATAAAATTTTATTCTTAAATGTACAACAGACTCCAACAACACACTTCATTGTAGTTATTAGGTGTCAAGAGATGTTATGGCAGGGCATCCAGATAATTGAATAGGAATGGAATCCAGGATCACCATTATCATACACACAAGAAACAGTTTACTTTTTGCCAGATTACTTAATTTCACCTGTGGCTCGGGGGCCCTTTCCCGCCGCCGCCACCTTCGTTTTTAACTCCTCAAGTTCCTTCTGCTCCTCTTTTTGCTTCTGTTTGAACGCTCTATCTTCCTCGCCCATCTCCTTGGTCTGTTTCTTGGGCTGCTTCAGGGGCTTCTTGCCACCTTCCCGGCCGGACATGGTGCCCGCACAACCTCCAGAGACTGTTTTACCCTTTTGGAATGGAAATGGTTACCCTGTATGTCATGTCCTATTGTATGTCAGTAGTATTTAACTTCCTTTTTGATAGTACAGGAGCTCACAGCTAAGAGTTTGCCTTAAGTCTTGGAGGAAACTTTGGACTGGAACTTTTCATCAATGTTAGAACAATAAGGACTTTGGTGTTAGAAGTAGACTAAATGTATTTTACATAAGGAGATATAAAAGTCTTTTGGGGTCAGGGACAACATTTTACAGGTCCCCCTAAAGTTTCACATGATCACAGACAGGACCTTTGGACAGTGACTGGATTATGTGGTCTATAGCTAGCCTGACTAAGGAGGTGGAGCCTGGCCAGAAGAGGGCATCATCGTGGTGTAGCCCAGAAGGGTTGATCTCCCTCCGCAGCTCTGCTTTTGTTCTCTGCTTCCCTCTCGGCCTGGCAGGAACAGTTTCTCATCTGCTGTACTCCTACGCCGGGCCACCCTGAGACAGGAAGAAAAACTGATACTTTAACCTGAAAAACACTTGGACAAGTTCGTGTTCTCTAAAACCAAAGAATGAATTTTAGGAATGAGATGGAGGTTTAGAATAGAAAATGTATTGGTAAAGAAAGCTTCTGTCCCAGAGGGGAACAGAAGGGGGACCCAAGTGGGTTGCCCCCCAAATTGTCTTTCTTTAGGGGTCTCACAGGGCAAAACCATGTGATAAGGGGAACCTAAGGTGAAACTAGGGGAACTTGTTTAGCTGGTCATGAGGTGGGACAAAGTCATGGTCGACCAATGAGATTACAAGCATCGCTGTTCAGGTGAAATTGATTAAATTGGGAAGCAAGCAAGTCACACAGCAAGCGGGCTTGAATACAGAATAAAGGTTCCTTCTGTTGGGCTTGAGTTTCTGGCTCCTTTAGGGTGATACTTATTTAGAATATCAATCCCTGACACTTAACTTTAAGTGAGTGGGCAGCTGCATTTCTTTACTCTTTTGTTTCTAGGTCTGGCCCACAGGTGCCTGTCCCTTGCAAAGCAGCCTAGTCAAGTTGCTTTCGGTATTGTCCTGGAGGACCTGGCCCTATCTGACTGCCTATCCTGTAACAACCCTACCTTGGAGCCAGACACCCACAGACTGAAGCCTCGGCGCACCATGAGCCACCATAAACCTTTCCTTCTTTAAGTTGTGAGTGTCAGGTATTTTGCTCTCTCAACAAGGAAACTGACTTAAGACAGCACCCCCCATGAGTTCCTGCCTTTGAGTACCTTGACCATATGACCTGCTTTGATCCATAACAAAAGTCCAGATATAGTGGTAGCAATGTCTTGAAGAAATTTTATTCGACCTTGCAGTTTTGAGCCTTAACATTATGATTTACGAACAAGCCTGAACCAGCTTACAGGAGAATGAAAGCCCTGTGGAGTAGAAATGTGCTGCTCCTCTTAGGTTCTCTTAAACCAACCAGGCTGCAATGACCAGATTGGACTGTAACAGCAAATGGCTAAATTTGGTCTTTCGTGATATCCAAGGGTCAGACCTCTGTACTAAGGCCCCAATAACAATATAAGAGAGACTGGGCCCGGCGGGATGGCTCAGTGGTCTAAAGCGCCTGCTTGGGGAAGCTTGGGTGGCTTCAAGGACCGCGGTTCGATCCCCGGCACCACATGCTGTGCCAGCCCTGCCCTTTGGGGGGCGGGCTGAGCCAGCCATAAAAATGAGTGAATAAACAAGCAAAGGTTCTGAAACAAGAATAAAAATAATAAATAAAACAAAAAATTCTTTAAAAAATATGAGAGAGACTGCTTTGGACTATCCAGCTCTAGCAAGGCTCCTAGATGACCTCACAGACCCATCAACACAGCCTAGACAGCCTAGACAAGAAAAGACCAGCTGTCCTACCCAGTTATGAGCAAGTAAATATTTATTTGAAGCTGTTGAACTCTGAGATGAGCTGTTACACAGTAAAAGCTAACTGACACAAACAGAGCACAGAATACATGGAATCTTGTCATTACAATTAGTTCATTCAGTACTTATGAAACACCAACTACATACTAGGTGTTGTGCCTGGGAAATGTGGGAGAACCAGCAAAACGTTACACTCAGGCCTTGCACGTCTGACTTGCCTTATCAGCTATGCTCAGGAATTTGATGATGCCAAGGACAGCAGAGAATCATTCAGGATACAGCTTGGTGGTACAAGCTCCTGCCTGGCAAGCACAAGGTCCTGAGTTTGATTTTTGACTCCCAGTAAAAATAAAAAAGGCTATTAGCATTAGTGTTTCTTAAAGCAAGGAAGCAACTGATTAGGTCTGCATTTTTAAAAGATTTTAAAGGAAGAAGATGCTATTTAGGAGATGGATTAGAAAGGGCAAATTATATACTCTAAAAGATAGGTTAAGGGGCCGGGCAGGATGGCTCAGTGGTCTAAAGCACCTGCTTAGGAAAGCTTAGGCGGCTGCAAGGACCGCGGTTCGATCCCCGGCACCACATGCTGCACCAGCCCTGCCCTCAGCGCAGGCTGAGCTGGCCATAAAAATAAATAAATAAACAAACAAAAGTTCTGCAACAAGAAAAAAATTTTTTTTTTTAAAAGATAGATTAAGAGGCTGACACAATCCCCCAGGTGGGGGAGAGTTGTCGGTGATTTGTCTTAGATGTAGATGATTTCAGTGAACATAAAGAGTAGAGAGATTAGATGCTTAAGAAATATAAAGAAAAAGATTTGATAGGTCACTAAATAATAATAGAATAAAGAAACAGAATAAAGAAAAATGATGACCAGGATCATTCACAGGTTTCCAACTTGAGCAAGTCACCAAAAAATAAGAGTGCTATTTGAAGAGCTGAACTACAAAAATAGACATCTATGTAGTGAACATTATTCATTTCAATTTGAAAATCTCAAATTTGTAATGTTTGTGAAATATTAAAACAGAGATATTCAAAAGCTGTGTGATTCTGGAACTCCAAGAGACAGTGTGTCAACATATATAAATTTGGAGCTGTCTGACGCAGTGATAGAAACACAAGTCACATAGGAGCAGATAAGGATTGCCTGGATGGAGGGTACTGTGAAGGATGAAACTAGAAGACATGGGCAGAATTCACAAGTGTCGCCATACTTAATGGTCCCCTAGAGAAGGAAAATCTACCTAGGTTGAGAAGGTAGATTGAGAAGGTAGAAGAAGGTTGGGAAGAAGGAATCAGAAGAATAGGAGCATGGAGTGTGCCTGGATATCCAAACGAGAGAAAAGAATGTTTTAAGACAATGGTGTTCAACTTTACTGAATGCTTCTGAGGAGTTAAATAACACAAGAACTGAAAAGTTATTTGGCTATGATAACTGGACATAGCAACCATGGGCACGATTGGCAGGGACCATTTCAGTAGAACACTGGAAGTTAGACTACAGATTAGAATGAGTTGAAAAGCCAGAGAAAGGAATGTGAAAGTGGGCGTTGGTGCGCACACCTTTTAAGAAGTCAGAGTGTGAATGGGAGGAGAAAAACAAAGACTGCTTCCTGTTATTGAAACTGGCCAGGAATCGAATCTGAGGAGGATGATGGGAAGTGGGAAGGCAGCAGGAGACTGACACCTCAGGGAGACAGAGAGAGGTCAGCAGCCTACACAGATAAACGAGATACAAAGATGGGCATGGCAAAAATAGCTAATCAGGAAGCCTTGAAATGTAGAAATATGTGGCAGACGGACAATAGGATGCCACCAAGATGCCCACTTGTTGCCACTCTTGGTGCAGATTTATTTGTGGGATCATTTTTCACTGAATGTGGGCAGGACTTGTGACTTTTCAAAGAGAATGAACTGTACATGATTATATCATGTAATACTGATAAAGGCTGTCTTTGCTGGCTTTAACGAAGCAAGCTGCCAGGTTGCAAGCCAACCTATTATGAGCCATGTAATAAGCAACTGAAGATCTCCCTGGATAGTAGCCAAGAAGAAGGAGAATGTTTCAGTTCTACAGGTGCATGAAACAAAGCTGCCAACAACCGTATGTGCTTGGAAAGGGGATGCTTCACCAATCTTACCTTTGCAGAGAGACTGACATCCAGGCAACACATTTAGAACAACAGAGACCCTGAAGCCACGTCTGTATCCTTAATAGAAACTGTTAGAAAATGAATGCATTTTGTTTTAAAGTCCTATTAGTTTTGTGATAATAATATCATGAAGCATTCTTAATGAATGAATACAGAAGATATAGACAGAGAGAAAAGAAAATCTATGCAGCTACAGCCAGCTGACCTTTGACAAAGAGACAAACCATGTACTGGAGAAAAGATAATCCCTTTAGCAAATCATGCCAGGAAAACCCATATGCAGAAGATAGAAACTACAGCCTTACTCGTACCCTATATTAAAGTTAAATCAAAATTGACTAAGTATCTACATACAAAAATAAACTTGGAATGTGAGAGAAGATATTATAAGAGAAAGTACTTAAAGCTGTAGACCAGTGGTTCTCAACCTTTCTAATGCCCTGACCCCGCAGTACAGTTCTTCATGTTGCAGTGACCCCCAAACCAAAAAATAATTTTGATGGCTACTTCAAATTACTAATTCCAATAAATAACATTTCACCATGGCATAGCATGGGTTTAAATATGTATTTTCCGATGACTTTAGGTGACCCCTATGTCTTGGTTGTTCAACCCCTTCCAGGGTCGGGACCCACAGGTTGAGAACCACTGCTGTAGACACACATGGGGTAAGGTCATCCTAAATACATCTTCATACACTGAGGAATAATATCAAGAATCAACAAACAGGGAGGCCAGCAAGATAGCTCAGCAGTCTAAAGCGCCTGCTTAGGCAAGCTTAGGCAAATGTACAGGGACCATAGTTGGACCCCTGGCACCACATACCACACTAGGCCTGCCCCCAGAAAGGGCTGAGCCCACCACACACACAGGAAAAGAAGAACCAACAAATACGATCGCAGCAAATCAAACACCTCTGCACAGCAAAGAAAACAATCAACAGTGCAAAGACAACCTACAGAACTGGGAAAAGATATTTGCCAACTATTCTGATAGAGAACTACTACTTAGAATATAGAAGAATTCCAAAAAGTCAACCCCCTCCAAAATGGTCAATGAACTGAACAGGTATTTCTAAAATTTGACCAAGGTAAGTACCTGAAAAGAAAATGTTCATTATCAGGGCTGGGGAGATAGCTCTGTGGCACAAGTGCCTGCCTGGCATGTGCAAGGTCATGAGTTTGAAACCCGGTCCAAACAAAAAAAAAAAAAAAAAAAGAAAAGAAAATGTTCATTATCTTTAGACAACAGGAAAATGCAAACCTAAACAATACTAAGATTCCATCTTAAAAAAAAAAAAAAGATTCCATCTTAACTGAGTCACAATGGCCCCTACCAAGAACACACAAACAAGCAAACAAAAAAAAGAGCAACTGTTGGCGAGGATATGGAGAAAATATCTATACCCAAAATATCCATATTCAGATATCCATATTGGTGGAAATGTAAACTACAAAGAGTACCAAAACCCAAAAAACTAGAAATTCCATCTGACCCAGCTGTATACCCCTGGGTAAAGAATGAAAATACCATATTACAGTGATTATGGTGATCCTTGCAGGACACGTTTACAGCAGGACAATTAACTGTAGCTAAGCCATGGAAACAGGCAGATGCCTGTCAACAAATGAATGGACAAAGAAACTCATATGTAAATTATACATATATATGTGTGTGTGTGTATGTGTGTGTGTGTGCATGTATCACGTAAACATATATATGCATATTCACACAAAGAAGAATGAGGTCATGTCATTTATAGGTAAATTGATTGATTTCGAGACCATGATGTTGAGTGAAATTTTTTTAAAAAGAAATTAAGTCAGACACAGAAAGTTAAATAGCACTTGGTTGTCTTGAATGAGAAATCTAAAACATAAATAAATTCATTAAATAAAACAGAGGTGGTAGGAAACAAAAAGACAATCTCTTTTAGGGACTGGAAAGAGGATGGTGCCTCAGGGAAAAGAAGGACTGAAAATAATCAGGATATGTTACATACGTGTACCAATTCCCCATGAGGAACAGAACTATTATATAAGAGACAAAAATAAAGATGTAGCATTAGACTGGTTGGAGCCTGAGCACGACAGTATGATCTCCATGCTTAGGAGGACACAGTCATCATAGGCCAACTCTTTCACAAACGCTCTAGTGAACAGATTCGTATGGCCTGACATCATGTTTGGGCTTATACATAGCTGTGACTTACTAGCTATGTGATCATAGGAAATCTTCTTTATCTCACTCAGCTATGTTTCATATATATAATTTATCATTGTAAGGTTACTGCAAATGTTGAAGATCCCACAAGCAAAACACGTACCACTATATGTAGGATAAAGTGAAAGCTCAAGTATAGTCAGTCCTTCCTGCTGGGTTTTCACTGAAGACATTTGTTTCACAAAAATAACTGATGAAATATATTAAACAGAAAGTCCTTAGAAAACACAGAAAAACAACAACTAAAGGCCATCTGGCCATATAAGGAAAATAGCACAATAGAAATGGAGAAGTTCTTGTGTCCCAAAAGAATGAAATGGAAAATCCAAAATATAGAGAAAGGACATAGGCTTGATTATAAACTAGAAAATGCAACACTAAAGTTCAGAAATAAGATCTCATTCTCTCCTTTTCCATTTTCACTTTCACAGAAAAATAAAATCCAACTCAATATATTTTGGGTTTATGTTCATAATAAAAAACTTGCAATGTAATTCTTCATTCCTTTAACAAGAAGAAAAACAAATCTGCTTCAAAGGATATGAAATCCTGATGTGAGTTAATTTATGACTATCCAAATGTACTTTGAAAACTAGCTCATGTTTATGGATCTATTTTTTCTGATATTTTATATAGGAAAAAAGAAAGATGCATAATAGAAGGTAAACCCAAATACCAAAAGTTTGAATCTCACAGAATTTCTGGCCTTCTGAAACACAAGTAGATTTTAAAGTTAAAAAGCCTTTTCATATATTCAACATTTATTCTGAATTTATGCATATAAAAATACCTGTAATGTCTAAAAAGTTCCCAGGTGTTTGCAGCCATTAATAAATGAAAGTGTGTACAGAACTTCATGCTCTCGGACAGAACATAAAATTTTGACCTCTTTCCAACAAATAACTGAATAATTTTTTATAAGTAAATTGCACATTTTAAAAATAAAGGAATTATGTGTAATTTGTGAATTTTAGAATTACAATTCTTTATCTTGAACTGCATCATACAAATAAATGTTAAACTGTAACACATGGTATGAAATCAGATATTTTGTTGCCATAAATTTAATAATTTCTTCTCTCCAAAATTTTCAAGGCTAAGTTTTGTTGTTACTGCTGCTGTACTTTGTCCCCTTCCAGGCCAAATAGTCAAATACAATTGCAAATGCACACTTTAGCCAGAAAATAAAGACTTTCATACTACAGCATTTTCTTCAGAACAATTATTTCTAGGTGATACTTTAAATGTTCATGTGACAGTGTTTAAATGATCACTTGATTTGACCTAACTGGATTTGCTTTGCACTTATCTTGCCCATTTTCATAGAACTATTTTGCGGGATTATCAAATTGCTAAAATCGTGCACAGCTTAGAATCTTTGAAGATTAGTCCTCAATCTTCATTAAGGTAGCCTGTCCTGAATAAACAAGTTTTAATAGTTTCATATTGCTCTAAAATTCAAAACATTGGCAGTGGGGATAGCTCAGCAGTCTAAGTGCTTGCCTGGCAAGCTCAAGGACCCAGGTTCCATCCCCCAGGACCGCATACCATGCCAGCCCCCAAAACCAGGCGTGGTGGTGCACACTTGTAAACCCAGTGCTGGGGAGGCTAAGACAGGAGGGCCACTACAAGTCTAGACTGTGTAGCAATAGACAGTACCAAATAAGTAAAGAAAAGACTTAAAAAAATAATAAAAAAATAAAATTCAAAACATCTAGAGACAAAGATCTAGCATGTAAAAATCAGTTTCATTCCATCATAAAACAAACACTCATTGCCAAATTTTGTTCGGCTGGTTTAGCTGCCACACATTTAACTAATTGATAAAAAGATATTCATTGAGGAATTAAACTTTCCCACAGGGTGGTCTTGATGAGTCAAAGTCAGGAAATTTATCTTGAGTTTCTAAAACACCTAATGCACATGAAAGTAATTAATTGATAGCTGTGTGGGCTTTAGTGCTGTGACCCTACCATGTTTTCCACATTTGATTGGCTGTTTACATGGCTAAGGTACTACCCTTCTCTTGACATTTACATAGGGTTGGGATACAAGTAAGTTAATTAGATTGATATGGTCATTAATCACCAAATCGTCTCCACTGCAATCATTCTGTTCCTGAGGCAATTTTATGATGTAAACTGTTTTTCATGACTTTGTGATTTGGTGCTCTTTTGGCACATTATCTAATCCCTTTACTTTATCCTCCAATTCCATTGAAGAAAAATATGTCCAAAACTGACCGTACTGTGGCTGACCATACCATAGCTAACTACAGGAAATGGCCATTTACTGAAGAAAAACTCTTATCTGTATAAAATTCTAAAATTGTCACATTTTAATTCTATGTAGATTCAATACCTTCATGATTCATTATACTTACTTTACAATTAATGCATTATAAAACCCCTTAAATACTACATATTAATTATGTCTTATTCATGATCCTATATGTATTACATTTACTTACTTAACTGAAAACGTGTATTGCTAGATATAAAACCCGTACAGCAGCAGATGGTACCTGCCTGAGTTTCCTGACAGACAGCCTTACAGGTGGTTTTTCAGCCATGTCTGAAACCTGACCAATCCTTTATCAGCAGCATTCACACACCTGGTTCAGGTGCAGGCACCGTGACTGCCCATATCAAGATAGCCTCTTTTGGAAGTCCAGCTCCACATCTGAGGTAGGTTCTTGAGTCTCCAGAGCTCTGTTAGGGACAACATCCTGATTACAATGGAATTGGATTAGAATCAACAACAGAAAGTGTTCATAAAAAGTCCCCAATTATTTGGAAGCTCAGTGAGAATTCTCAATCACCTGTAGTCTGTCTATTGAATGAAATGGAAAAAAAAAAAAAATCCCAGAATTTGTGTGCTATAGCTAAAGCAGTACCAAGGAATGCCTAGCATAGGAAAATAGTATCTAAAAAGCCTAGGAGGCGTGAGGAAGAGATGAGAATGCTCCTTCCTTCTACCTGAGAATGCTCCTTCCTTCTACCTGAGAGTGCTCCTTCCTTCTACCTGAGAATGCTCCTTCCTTCTACCTGAGAGTGCTCCTTCCTTCTACCTGAGAATGCTCCTTCCTTCTACCTGAGAATGCTTCTACCTGAGAGTGCTCCTTCATTCTACCTCAGAATCCTCCTTCCTTCTACCTGAGAGTGCTCCTTCATTCTACCTCAGAA
>PVJA010026329.1:0-29747 GCA_004027025.1 Myocastor coypus | reverse complement strand
TAGGGAGGTGGGTCATGCCCACACACTGTACTCTGTAGAATGATTGTGAGGACAATATGCAATATGTCAACTTTCAAAGAAAAGAAAGGGGAAAAGAAAAAAAAAAAGTAATGTGGATTTAGAAAGGTTAATGTTTAATTGTTTGATCAATCTTATATACCTATATGTATTAATCTAAACTGATCTGATGATGAAAATACGTAATATAACCATTGTTAAATTTAAACAATAAAAAATTAAAAAAAAATTTCAACAATATCAAGCAATGGAATGAGGCAATAATAATAATAATAATGATAATAATAATACTATGAACTGAAAAAAAAAAAAAAACTAGAACAACCTGTTGGAAGATAAACTAGGTAAAACTCTTAAAGTCAGAAATGTAGTAAAGAATTTTCTGAATACAACCCTGATTGCACTGGAAAAAATAGGACCACACAAGCAATACAGGTAAAAGACAACCTATAGAATGGCAAGTAGGGAGACTGCCAGCTCTTCCTCACACAGAAGACTAATATCTAGAATATATAAAGAATTTAAAAAATGAGGACACTCAAAATAAAACACCCCTATTAAAACATGAGCAAATGAACTGATACTTCACAGAGGCTCAAGTGACCAATCAATACATAAGAAATTCTCAACATCATTGGCCATTAGAGAAATGCAAATTAATATAACACTGAGATTATATCCAATAGTAGTAGCCATTAATAAAAAATCAAAAACAAATGCTGGGATGGTATGAGTGGTTTTTATATTATTATAGAAATATAAGCTAGTATTGTAATAACCACTATAGAAACCAGTATGGAGATTCTTCAAGAAAACTAAAACTAGAAATCTCACTAAACCCAGTTATTCCCTTTCTAAACACTTGGCCAAAAACATTAAAAACATCGTGTTACAGTGACTCATGCATATTCATACTTATAGCAGCACAATTCTTAATAGCTAAATCCTGGAAGCCACCTGAATGAAGAAATTGTGACAATTACCCGGTGGATTACTACTCTGCCCTAAAGAAAGGTAAGCTTGAGTCATTTAAAATGGATGTACCTTGAGGCTAAAATGTACCTTTTGACCATAATGTTACCTGAAATAGACACAAAAGCTTAAATATACTGTTTCTCTTATATGCAAAACCCAAGTTATAAATAAAGACCAAACTATAAGGTAACAAGAAGTAGGGAGATCTTTCAAGTGAGGGAGGAAAAAAGCAATAAAGATGAGTTATGTACATGGAGCAACTCCTCACAAGGAATGTAAACCTTATGCACTGTTAACATGTACTAACAATTTTTTTTTCATTCTTTGCTCTACTTGACTACCAAAAAATAACCCAAGTTCATTTTTCATTAAACATCTTCTACTACCACTCATCTTCCAGTTGCCTCTAACTGCTTTAAATTATTTTTAAGCACCCTTTTAGATAGACAATTCTTAGAAATCAAGAATGAGTGCTTGAATTACTTTATTAAAAAGGTTACCAACACACTGCCTATCTTTTTATCTTCAAGTAAATGGCATACCCTATATTTTCTGAAGTTCCATTCATTCTTCAATGATTAACAAAACATTCTTTTCCACAAATTTTCCTCAACACTAATTCTACTTCTAAACTTATACACCAAATGATAAACTTACAATTATGCTTAAGGCCCCTCTGATCTCTCATCTACACGAAGCCACCTCCCCACATTTTTCTATGTAGGTATTTACTATGAGCAACCAAAGCCGCATTTTCAAGGCAGATGCAAAATATGCCAGATGATAACATTAAAGAAAAAAAGCCAGTTCTAAGTATGAATCTTCTATTGGTTTGTCACCCTCTTTATTCCCAAAGGAAAACTAATTTCAATCCTGTCATGTTCTCACTTATCCAAAGAAATGCTTAACTTTCTTTGTACATTTGCTACAGTTCACAGGCCATTAAAACATTCTTTTAATCTTAAACTTCCAGAAGTTTTTTTTGTTTGTTTGTTTGTTTGTTTGTTTGTTTTGAGACAGGGTCTCATTATGCAGTTCAGGCTGGCCTTGAGCTCACTTCTGTAGCCCAGACTGGTCTCGAACTCACACTGATCCTCCTGCCTCAGCCTCCCAAGTGCTGGGATTACAGGCGTGCGCCACCACGCCCGGCTCAGAAGTTTTTTATTAAAATTAAGTTTGATTATTATAAAGAGTCAAAGTTAACTCCAACACCTGCTTTTCTACATGAGAACCAAACCAGATGCTGATATTCTGGCAACAGAAACAGAAGGAATAAACATTTCAAGAAGAAATTAGAAAAGAAGACTATTGCAACAGCACAGCAAAAGACTAGGAACACACTAGCACCAAGTAAGTTCAAAACCTGTCAATTTAAGAAAAAAAAAAAAAACATCAGAAAGAAAAACTTTCAAGTTTTTTGGGGGAAAGAGGTGTTTTTTTGAGACAGAGTCTTGCAATGCAGTTCAGGCTTGCTATGAATTCATGGCAATCCTCCTTCCTCGGCCTCCTTAGTGCTGGGATAATAGGTGTGCAGCACCATGCCCATCTTTTATATTCTTAAATGCACATCATTCTTACCCAAAATGTACAAAATTAAAACCTATATGGCTGGGCGTGGTGGCGCACGCCTGTAATCCCAGCACTCGGGAGGCTGAAGCAGGATACGTGCGAGTTCAAGACCAGTCTGGGCTACAAAAGTGAGCTCAAGACCAGCCTGAACTGCATAACGAGACCCTGTCTCAAAAAGACCAAACAAACAAACAAACAAACAAATAAATAAAACCTATATGAATAATTTCTTGCATAAAAAAGGCTTTTGCGAAATAATAGAATCTGAGACAGTAAAAAAAGAACATTAAGAATTCATATTTTCAATTACTATATTAATATCTCCAACATGAATTATAATCAAAAAATATAAATTAAAAGTAATATGTTCATTTTTACTTATGCCTTGGCACTTGTTTTTAATCAACAAAACTTACCGTGTTTGTAAACAAATACAAGCCTGACCTTAATGCAGTGAGAACAGGTATGATCTATACAGACAGATCTCATCATAGGTTAACTTCAATCTTAAAACTGTACAGAACTTTGCCTTTGACTCAATAATCTATTTTTAAGAGGTTAACCTACAGGTTAAGATTTATTTACACAGATGTTTAGCCAACATTATTCAGAAAAAATAACCCCATCTCCAAAAGACAAATTAATAGTGTATGTGTTTAGTCTAATGTAGCAAGGATTAAGACTGACAACTAGACTAATAATATAGGCAATGCATACAAATGACTTAATTCTGCTTGATTAGTAATCATTTACATTCAGTTATGCAACAATGTACCTGCAGCCAGCTGTCTTTCTCTGCTATAAATTAATTTATTTTTTCTCAAGAATTAAAGAACATTGTTTTAAAAAAAAATTTTTAAAGTAGTTAAAAGGTTACACTATCATCTTGAAAAATTCATTATTGGAGAGTTCATTTAATCACATGAAGAAACACAATATAAAATGAAAACAAGGATTACAATTACGATGAAGGCCAAGTGTGGGGGCACATGGCAATGACTTAGGAAACTGAGGCTGGACTGCCTGGTGTTCGAGGTCAGCCTGGGCTATATGATGAGTTCAAGACCAGCCTACAGTACATAGTGAGATTCTGTCTTAAAAAAACAAAAACAAAAAACGCAACAACAACAAAACAAATCAATTTAGAAAAAAAGTTAAACTGCCCATAAAGAAGATACATTAAACATTTTAACACAATGCTGGCAATGGTTACACACTAGATGGTATGATTATTATTTTGTTTTTTACTTATTTGTATTTTACAAAGTATCTTCCAACGTTTATTGCTTTCAGAAAAAAGTTCAGAACTTTTGGGACAATATTAAATACCATATTATATGTTTTAGCTTAAAAGTTCTGTTCAACAAGTTTAGCAGTAACTTAAAAGACAGCAAATATCCATCCAATACCCATTTGTAAAAAGACATTTGGCATCAGCTTCACAGTTCAACCTTCCCCACGAATTTCCTGCGTACTTCAAAATGTAACTGTTTTTCTCTTTAGTTTGGTTTAGTTTTTGAGACAGGTTCTTCTATGTAGCCCAGGCTCACCCTGAACTCCCATGATCCTCCTATGTCAATCTCCCAAGTGCTGGTATTACTGGCATGCACCTCCATGTCTGGCTGAGCTATTTTTTTAAGAAAGATTATCCAGGCACACTATCACTTTCTTGCAATAAAAAGCTTCAACTCTATACAAAAAAATCCAGTCAATTCAGGTTACCATATGTATGTAAAAACTTACATGGGTAGGAGAAAATAGGAATCTCTAAAGTTCTTAAATAACAATCTTTCAAAACATCTAAGCAAGGTGTTTTGCTGTAAAGATTCTTCTGATTTTTCATTCAAAATTAATTCCCCATTCTAATAAAATTGAATTTACCCCAACTTACTTTAAATCCACTTAAAACATGAAAAAGAGTAACTTGTTTATTAGTATGCCAGTTTCCCCCTCTGGAGTTTGTTTTCGTTTTGTTAAGGTTTTAGAGTTTCTAATGATACTGCATAGATATTATCTCTTTAATTTGAAAGTAAAAAATAACTTATAGAGATGGGCATAGTAGCACATGCCTGCAATCCAGAGAGGCTAAAGCAAGAAGATCCTGGAGTTGGGCCCAGCCTCGGCTAACAGAAGTGAGCTCAAGGTAAATCTGAACTGCATAGTGAAATATTGTCTCAAAAATAAATATATAAATACTGTAAATTTGGTAGATATTAACCATTATCAAGGGGGTGAAAGTTGCAAACATTACAATACTAATATTAAAAATCTAAGTCTCCATTCTAAAGACTTCAGTTAAAATGTTAAGGATATAGATCACTATTGACTGTTAGGATTAAATAAGGGGTGATGGGAGTTACTATTAAGAGTTCCAAGCCCATCATGTTTTAGATATTCCTGTACACGACAGACTGAAAGCAAATTTTGTGTATTTACTGTTAGAAAAATTGAAATTTAGAAATTGTCATGCCCTTAAACTAAGACATCAACTCAGTGAATCCTGTTACATAAGGAACTCCCCAAAACAAGTAAACCTCACTATATGACTAAATATTTCTATAAAATATGTGTTTGTAGCAATAAAAAGCTAAGAAGTATGACTGTATACTTTTATGTTAAAACTGAACAAAAGGGGGGCAGGATGGCTCAGTGGTCTAAAGCGCCTGCTTAGGAAAGCTTAGGCGGCTTCAGGGACCGCGGTTTGATACCTGACACTACATGCTGCGCCAGCCCTGCCCTCAGGGCAGGCTAAGCCAGCCATAAAAATAAATAAACAAACAAAACTGAACAAAGGTCTTCCAAGTCACCTATTTTAAACATTAATTTTTAGTTGTTGGGACAACAAGATAGCTCAGTGGACTAAGAGCCTATTTAGACAAGTGCAGGGACTGGGATGTGCCATGCTGGCCACACCCTCACCCCAGGCACAATGAGCTGGCCACCCAATCCAGGCATGGTAACCACTCCTGTAATCCCAGTGCAGGGGAGGTTGAACAATGAAGGGTCACTATGAGTCCAAGCTGCATAATGAAAACCTGGATCAAGTACAGTAAAAACAAAACAAAAAAAAAAAAAAAAAGGGTGTTGCTCAGTGATAAAGCACTTGCCTAAGTATGCAGGAGGCCCTGGTTTTGATTCCCAGTACTTGCGGAGGAGGGGGAGGGAGACTCAAGCCAGAAACAAAAAAACCTTATCTTAAATAGCCAAATATTTTTTTAAAAAGCCAAATATTATAGTAATAACTACCTCCAACAGAATACTTAGCACTGGGTTAAACATTGTCTGTTTCAATATAATAACTGACCAATAATCCCAGCATCATTTGGGAGGATGAGACAGGAAGATCCCTGGAGTTCCAGGCCAGCTTAGGCCTACAATTGACCTGATTCAAAGGTCAATGTAAACTACACGGTAAGACCCAAAACAAAACAAATTCACAATAAGCATATGATAATGCCATCAGTATTTTATAGATAAATCTACTCTTGACCAAACTAAATAAATCCATCCTTGCCCAAACTAAACTTCTGTCCACATTATAACAATGACAAAGAAAGACATTTTCTGCAATGCAACTATACATTATGTGTGTAATAAACAGTACAAATAGTCAAACTGACACATTCTCACATATGTAACTAATACACCACTGTACAAACTGTTACAAACAATTTGAACACTATCATCTGCGGTCTCACAACAGCCTTGTTATGGAATCACTGCAGTATGAGTATTTCAAAGCTCAGAGTTTAACTCACTGAGCCTTATGTCTTCTTCCACTGCACTAGCTTCTTCTCTACCATGATTGGGCATTCTGCAATAAAAGATAAGATGTACTACAGATCCCAGATATATATCTTTCATCCATTACTTATTTCTCTAGCTTGTTGTTAGAATTAACAGTAGGCAAGCTATCTATCAAATCATGCTTTTGGTGTCCATCACAGAAACACAGGCTGTTTGAGTAATTGTTATTAAGCTAGTAGATTACCAAAGGAATACCTTGGGTTTCACTTATACTGGCCAGAAGACCAAATCCAAGTCAGTCAAAAATGCATAGTATCTCCTTAGGAAAATAAAGGAAGTGTATATCAGTCTTCATAACTTATGCGTTCCTAATACCTATCATTTGCCTATAAAACCAACAACTATATAACCAGTTGTCTCAGAGCAGTGAAGGTGGAACTCTGTTCACAATATGTACATATAACCAAACACATGTTTATTTACTAGCCACATGAATAACTTGTAAAAAGTTATTTTGGCTTTTCATCTCTGAATTTCATGTTTCTCAATGCCCATAGCAAGCAGATGTGTTCAACTTCACTACTTTATTTTCTGTGTCTACCTTTTCACTTACTATCTCCCAGTCTACTTACTGATTTCTACTATTTCCTTTCTAAACTGCTTTATATTCTTCCTTCCTCATTAGGATGATTTCAAAGTTATTCAACAAAGTCTTACCCTGTCATATCTAATTACTGTGATAATGTCCAATGAAGAAGGGCCCCTGCCCTCCTCCAAGTCTAATGAGAGAAGTAAGTTACTCTCAAATGGGAATAACAAGAAGGCTTTAGAAAACACATAAGATCGAGACAAGATATTTAAAGTGATTTATAAAGTACCAAACAGCACCCTATTGCCATTGTCTTTTCAAGCTGGTGCTTTCTTCTGGCTAAACACTTGTAAAGCTATAGTTCTCAGCTGTTCTGTATCCTGGATGGAGAAAGAGAATAAAGAAACTGGCAAGAAACTTTCTTTAATTCACTGTGTGCTACAGTTCACTTATTCTATATTCTCATCTTTCTTCCTTAAGGCTAAAAAAAGCCCAAATTTTCTAGACAGTAGTAACACATCTTGGCTTTGAAACCTCACAATGGCTTCAAAATCAGAATGCTACCCCACTTTCAAAAGAGAAAGACAAGCTGAGACAAGAGGATTACTATGAGTTCAAAACTAGCCTAGACAACACAGGGAAAAAAAGCAAAATAAAGTTGTTTCTTTGTATCCTCCCCATACAAAACCCTTCTTGGACATGTGCAAATATGTATAGTCTCTCCCTAATGTAAGAACTCTAAATTTTTTTTTCCTTACCAATATCAACTGGAAGGTGTGTCATGCCCACACCCTGTGCTCTGTATAACTATTGCGGGGACAATATGCAGTGTGTCATTAAAAAAAAAAAAAAAAAGGTAATGCTTATTGAAAGTGTTAATCTTTAATTGTTTGATCAATGTTATATACCTATATCTATTAATCTGGTGATGAAAATATGTAATACAACCACTGTTAAATTTAAATAAATATTTTGAATAAAAAACAATAAAATACAAGAAAAAAAAAAAAGAAAACCCTTCTTGGAAAGCTGTAAATCACAATTACACACACACACACACACACACACACACAAGTTTATCTCTACTTTTATCCCTTCCATTTGTGACTTTTAATTTTGAGTCTGTCAAGCAGCTTCGCTTGCAAGTGTCAAACAAGTGAGCATAAACAATGTCTACAGGCACTTTGTTACTAAGTTACACAATTTTAAAAAGGTATCTTGAACTCCAGCATCATCACATAAGTTGATAATCAGACTTCCAAATACTGTACTTTAAATAGCTGCCTAATGTCAATTATGGAAAAGACAATTTTGGAAAAGTTCCAATAATTAGTGATTATCCAAACACTTCATCCTAAATTTACAATTTTGAGGTTTCAAAGCCAAGATGTGTTACTACTGTCTAGAAAATTTGGGGTTCTTTTAGCCTTAAGGAAGAAAGATGAGAATATAGACAAACACACAGACACACACAGGAACCAAGATATGCACACCTATGTACACTCCACACAAAGGTAGAAGTTTTACTTATTTTCCTAAAATAAGCATTTGCATAAAGTAGCTACTTCCACCCCCCAAAATTTTCAGGTTTTCAAAACAATTTAGTCATAGCTACAAAATCCTATCAATATGTAGTCAATAATATGTATTTTTTTAACTTTCTAAAGATCCTACATTCCTAAAAAGAATACTCCTCTAACCAAAGCCAAAAAAGCATCTCCCAGGTCTTTACCAAATGACACCGGATTCACTCCAACTCAGCTCAACTTCCCCAAAAACCAAAGTCAAAGATTTGTATCTTATCAAAAACAGATGAGTCCCTAATTCATAGCCTATTTGTTCTCACCTTTAACACAAACCCTAACAAGCTTATTTGAGTTTATAACACTTACATGGGTAGCTCAGAGCAAAATGACAAGTACTAGGGAGACGTTTTAGGGAATTCATTTGGTAGCAACAGTCATCAAGTGAGAAACTTTCACCTGCCACTCATTTAAAAAAACACAAACTTTCCTAAGTAGCAAACAAGAACATTAAACAAATCTATTACTTTAATAGACTCAAAAGTCTCATCTCATCTCTTCTCAATGTACCATGACTGAGTCAAAATATATGCCTCTCCTACTGATGCAAGTACATAAAGTATTTTAAATTATATCAAAAAGGATACACTTCACAGAGAGAGTCAGAGAGACAGAGAAGCAGAGGCAGACAAAGAGACAGACAGGCAGGCAGGCAGAGAGACAGAGACAGAGACAGAGACAGAGACAGAGAGACAGACAGAGACAGAGACAGAGACAGAGAGAAGCACCCTAAGCCCAGCTTTATAGGAATTGGAAATCCAGCCAGCAGACCTCGAAGGTATAGCCTCTCTTTTTTGGTAGTATTTTTTTTTTCCACAGATTGCTAGCATTTGTTCCTTTTCTTTTTCCCTCAGGAAAATTTTAGTCTGTCATCACCTCTGACATTTGTCCAAGACCTGCCAGGGATGACGAAGTGTATCCTTAGTAAACTTTTTCATTAAAGTGAACCGTTGTGGTTAATGCTTAATCAAAATGTTTTAAAACTTCATACAGTGAAACCTTTATCAGATTGTGAGATGAGAAATCTAAAACCCAAGCTCATATATGTTATGTTTAACATACTTATATTGGCTGCACGCGCACAAGTGTAGGCTTTTACTATTGATACGCCTTCGATAAACTCAGTACCACCAAAATTCTCAATCGAGATTTCATGCATTCAATTCGCACCATAGTGGAAGATCAAATGCTAAACTCCTAAAAATAGGGGTGCTAGAGAAATACAACACTGTGGTGCCAACGCAAGTGCGCCTTCCAGGGGGCAGGGGCGCCCGGTACACGTACATCAGGAGCTCACAGAACGAAGGATCAGGTGAACTCACCCAAACCCTTTCGGCCTGACCCTGGCGACTGTCACCCAGACTCCGAACCGAAGTCGGACACCTAAACCGTACTTGCAACCCTAGCCACGCGCAACTCGCGCGCCCGGGTTCGGGGCTGAAGATCGCCCGGACGCGAGCCGAGGACACAGCCCCGGCCTGCGGGCTGCGGCTCGCTCCTCCAGGGTGTAGTCGGGACGCGTTCCGACCCGGCAGCCGGGTGCCCGCCGACCGCGCGCCCTCCTGCGCTTCCTCCGCGGAGCCCACCCGGCCCCGGCCGCTTCTCCTCCCCGGCCGCGCGGAAGCGAGGACAGTGGGTGCCCGCAGGGCGACCGACTGCCCGCCACGCCGCGGCTCGCCGGGGTCGAGCTGTGCCGCCGCCGCCGCCGACCTCCCGCACCCCGGCCCCGGCTCAAGGCCGCCCCCTCAGGCCGGGGCGAGCACGGCGCCAGGCGCCGGGCGCTCGGGCAGGGGGCCGGGCCCGGCGCAGACGCGCGCCGCCCGCTCGCCGACAGCCGCGGGGCCTCGGGCCGCCCTCAGGCCGCACGCGAGGGAGCTCGGGCGCGGCGGACGCTAGGCCCGGCGGGCGACAGAGGCGGCGGGAGGACCGCGGATGCACCGCGGACTGGGACCCCGCCGCCGGCGCCCGGTGCTCGCGAGTCCCAGCCGCCGCGACCTCTCCCACCCGGGTCCTGCGACCCCTGCCCCTCTGGCCCGTACCTAGGGAGGTCGTGGACGAGACGTGATTAACCTCGGCGCTGCGGTCGCTGGTCCGCCGCCGGTGCCTCAGCCCCTGTTGCGGCTGCTGCCCTCGCGCTGCCTCGTCCCCCTCCGCCATCTTGTACCGATTTAAAATTAACTCCCCACTGACGTCAAACGCCGCCGCCGCTTTATCAACCACCCGGGAGCCGACCGGTCCAGTGGTGGGTCCTAGCGCCGCCCTCAACGCGCGTCCGCCGGCCGCCCCGCCCACCTACCCCTCGCCTCGCCCCGCCCACCGCCCCTCGCCCCGCCCCTCCCATGCCCACCGCCCACTCCCAGCCTCTGGGTTTCCCTGGCATGCCACTTTTAGAGGAAATGGAAGGAGGGTACAGCTGCGGCCGTTCACATACCACACCCCCTTAGACCTGAGCTGGTTTGTATGAACTGAGGTTTCTCCAGAGAGCTGAGTCCCTCCTTCCCAATACAGTTACCCAGTTTGCTTTGCGTCTGGAGTGTTGATTACTGTCCTAGATGTGAAGTAGTGTCAAGACAGCATCCCTTTCCTCCTCCTGGGCACCTGTTCCCCTTCCCACCCTGCACATTGGAGCTTGAGGCCCTGCTTATTCTCCTGTTCTTTTACCCCGCACATGTCCTGGATGTTGTTTCCTCATCCGCCACCATCCTACAGCTTGGTTACATTTGTGTTAGCTCTCTCTTTGAACTATTCCTTGGTAGCTCAGTAGAATAAGTGCTTGCCTAACAAGTATAAGGTCCTAAGCTCGATTCCCTGTACCGCAAAATAAATAAATAAGTTGTGCCTTCTCTTCCTTGGCCTTTGGCTCCTTCCTTAATGAAGGAATTCCTTCCATTTTCCCCCTGTGCAACATCTATTTTATATGGCTTATAGTCTGCTTTGTGCAAGGTGTCATCTGGGACATGAGAGACAGATGCAAAGATGAACAGTTTTGTCTTCAAAGACTAAATTTCCACTTCGAATTAGCTGTTCATGTAACGCTGGGAGAGTGCACTCCACGAGAGACCTCAGGAGGGTTGCAGTGGTCCAGCTGGTCAACCAGTCTCCTAACTGGTACATGCTGTACTCTTACATACTGCTAATCTTGTAAGCCGCTCCTACAATTCCACAGACAGGTCCACAGAACCCGCAGGGAATGCGGAGAAACAACACACATGCTATCGGATGATCATGCCCACCCGTCACTTCACTCCGGGGTTAAAAACTTTCTCCCCGCTTCAGCACTCTCCAGTGTCTTGTCACAGTGAAACCTTGGCTCTCTTCCAGACTTCGCTGTCTTTGCGCCTCTGCTCTTGGCCTATCAGAGCTTTCTTGTGAGACCAAAAGAAAGGATTGAGAGCCTTTTCTTGGCTGTGAGCAGCTAACATCTGTGGAACATCCACTATACATGTGCAAGGTACTTTTCAAGGGACTTTAGATATGTTATATCACTTAGCACTTACAACAATTGCCTTAGACATCAGGGCTGTTACACATGTCAGCTTCTGGCTGAGGAAACAGAGACGCCACAGGTAAAGTAAGCTGTCTCAGGACAGGAGTACTGTCCATGGCAAAAACAATGTGGGTGTAGATATTGTGAGGAGGCCCATTGTGGTAGTGGTCAGCTTGCAGACTGAGTGTCAGGAGAGCAGAACGCAGCAGAAATTAGGGGGTTCTACCTACAGCTCATGTAAATGTCAATAAGCAGCATTAAAATGTTCAGATCACATAGGGAAAAACTGGGTAAAGGATATCCATATGCACTACAAGGTGTTCTAAAAATGGACCTTAACCGCATTTTTTTGTAAAGTTCAGTTTCACTCATAGTAAGATAAATGAAGATTAAAACCACTTCCCACCCATCAATTTGGCAAAAGTTCAAAAACTCAAGATAACAGAATTGGCCACAAGGCAGGAGAGAGTTACAGTGCTTGGTAGAAAAGCAAAATGATGGAACCCCTGCAAAAAGAAATTTACAACAGAAATTTCATAGGAATTTGCTATGGAAAGAAATTTGTTTTGGCTTCATCTCATCAGTCTCGCTTCTGAGCATTTAGCCTCAAAGGTACAACTCCAGTAGTATCATACATACTCACACACACACACACACACACACACACACATTTGTAGCAGACTTGGTGGTACAAATCCCAATGGGGGGAACCCACATCTTCTTTATTCATTTAGCAATTGATGGGCACTTGGTTTGCTTCCCAGACTTGTCTATTATAAACTGTGCTGCTATAAACATGTGTGCACATCTATCACTGTACTATGATGCTTTTAATTCCTTTGACACCTGCAATCCTAGCCTCTTGGGAGGCTGAGGCAGGAGAATCACAAGTTTTAGGGCAACTTGGACAAGTTAGGGATACCCCTGTCTCAAAATTGAAATGGGCTGCTGGCCAGGCATGGTGCCCACACTTCTGTCATCCCAGCACTCGGGAGGCTAAGGCATGAGGTTCACTGTAAATTCAAGGCCAACTCAGGCTACAAACTGAGTTCAAGGCGAGCCTGAACTGCATAGTGAAAACCTGCCTCAAAAAGACAAAAATATTAATAATAGTAGTAGCAATAATAATACAGTGAGTTAAGACAAAAGGAATACAATCTTAAAAGGGAATTTCTCTATATCTTTTCAAATAGCTTTGATTTGGAAACATGTTCTATCTAATCAAAAGTAAATGAGTAGGCCAGGGAGATAGCTCAGTAGAATGAGTGCCTGCCTCACGAGCCCAGGGTCCTGAGTTCAATCCCTGGTACTTATAAAAAAAAAAATTAATTGGGGCAGAGAAGATAGCTCAGCAGACTAAGCGCTTGCTTAGGCAAGCACAGGGACTGGGGTTTGATCACTAGTGCCACAGGTCATGCCAGCCCCCGCCTTGGGCATACTGAGCCAGATGGAGTCTGAGCCTAGTGATGTACACCTATAGTCCCAGCACTGGGGAGGCAGAAAACAGGAGAATCACCTCGAGTCCGAGCTAGGGTGAGACCCTACACTAAATAAATAGATAAATAAATAAATAACAAGGATGAGAATTAGGAACTAAACCTGAAAACAAGTTGAACAAATGGTCTCACCAGTATTTAAAATTCAAAACCTAACCAGCTGTACGTGATAGCATCTGTAATCCCAGCACTCAACAGGCAGAGGCAGGAGGATCACCACAAGTCCAAGGCCAACTTGGTTTAGCCTAAACTACATAGTGAGAGCCGGGCATGGTGGCGCATGCCTGTAATCCCAATACTTGGGAGGCTGAGACAGGAGGATCAGTGTGAGTCTGAAACCAGCCTGGGCTACAAAAGTGAGCTCAAGGTCAGTCTGAACTGCATAGCGAGACCCTGTCTCAGACAAAAAATTAAAAAAATAAACTACATAGTCAGACTTTTTCCCCCACACAAAAAAAACAATCGTTCTAGTAGTAGTAGTAGTAGTAGTAGTAGTAGTAGTAGTAGTAGTAATAAATAAAATAATACAAATAAAATTAACAACCATTCTGAAGAAGGAAAAAAAAGAAAAGAAAGCTGGCTAATGCAAGCAATTTACAAATACAATATTGGACCATAACCATTTCTCAGTGTTATTTTGAGCCAAGGAAGAACAAGAAAGAGGGAGGAAGGAAGGAAGGAAGGAAGAAAGAAAGAAAGAAAGAATCCTGAGTTTTTCCTTTCTCTTTTCTTTCCTTTTCTTCTTTCAGGGGTAGAGTGCATGCTTAGCATGTGTGAGGTCTTGGGTTCAAGCCCCAGTACCCTCTCGTGGGAATTTAGAGCGTTTTGTCAGAACACGTCTGCTTGGGGTCTCGCTATGCAATTCAGACTGGCCTTGAGCTCACTTTTGTAGCCCAGGCTGGTCTCAAACTCCCACTGATCCTCCTGCCTCAGCCTCCCAAGTGCTGGGATTACAGGTGTGCACCACCACGCCCGGCTACATCTGCTTTATTATTGGCTCCCAAAATACTACTTCAAAAGAGGAGAAAGAAGAGGAAGAGGAGACAAAGTAAAGAAAAGCTACATCGGTTGCTCTGCAAAAATGTTTTATTCCCTAAAAATATGTGCTGAGACACAGAATAAAGAATATTCAAAACAAAAGGGCTAAAAGGTTTAAAAATGTGGGACGTCATTTCAAATGCAGATGCTAAAGCATAGGCACTTCCTATATTAAACTCTAGGTTCAACAGCGGAGCTCCTGTCCTCTCTTTTGGAAGTCGTAGGCACCTCTTACTGAGAAGAGACTATGGGTTTCTTCCCTTTGCCTTGAACTTTAAAGAAGTCAATTCCATTTGTTACTCTAATCCATTTCCCCTTGTGTTTCCCTTTTCTTCCCTTCCTGTCCCTTCCTTTTTGTTTCGTTTTCTTCCTTTTTGCTCCCCTACACTTGTAATGCCTATCCTTGACCGCCAAACTTGTTAGCTCCCCAGCCTATGGTTACTATATCTAAGCTGCTCTTACTAAACAATGAAATAAAATAAAATTCACTCTCCAGAAAAAGGGCAGTGAAAACCTTTCACTGCTACTTCTCATGGAGACATTCTCTCTTGTAACTCTTCTATGGAAGCAACAGAGTGCATGGCATAAACTGTGGGCATTGGCTAGAACTCACCGTCTGTTTGTTTGTTTGTTTGTTTATGGGAGTGGGGTTCAAGCTCACGACCTTGCACTTGCCAGGCAGGCACTTGTGCCACAGAGCTATCTCTCCGGCCCCTCTCACCATCTTTTTAATCTCCATGAAAACAGTATAAGATAGAAAAACATGTTCCACCTGTAAGGTACAGAGATTGAGTCAGGTGTGGTGATTTGATTGATTGCAGTTAGAGTGCAGTTCTAGGTACTGGGGAGGCTGAGGCAGGACTGCTGCAAGTTCAAAGCCAGGGTGGGCAACTTAACAAAGCCTTGTCTCAAAATAAAAAAAGAAGTAGAGATGTAACCCAGGGGTAGAGCAACTGGGTATTTCTGTGGTTCAAATGAGATAAGCTGTGAATGACAAGGCTGCCTGTGGTGAGGGGTAAACTACATTCTAACAGCCCTTGTTATTTTTTCAACGGTGTGTTTTTTCTAGAATTGCTGTTTCAGCCACACCATACTTGGAAGCTGACTCTCCAGAAGATACAGGACTATGCAAGAACAGCTGATGGAAGCGAGGTGAGCTGTTTCGCTGGACTCCATGGAGTCGGGAACACAGGCAGAGTTGCTTTAAAGCACAGGAGATGGAAAGCAAAACAGGGCTCCCAGCAAATTGGCCTTGGGGACTGGCAGCATGGGAAGCACAGGAAACCATGAGCTTGGCCTAACCACTGGTGTTAGGGTTTGGATCAAACACACGCACAAACACACACACACACACACACACACACACACACACACACACACACACACAGAAAGCTCATGTGTTCAGAGATGAAGCTTTCCGAAAGTGTTTAGACCACAGGGTGCTGACCACACCACGGATCTTGTTTCCGGCCCCTGTATCCTGGCTGCTTCCACGCTCTCCCCATCTCCCATGGACCAGGCAGCTTCGCTCCACGATGCCCCACTGCCCTAATGTTCTGCCCAGGAGCCAGACCAACACAGGCTGTGATCTCAGAAAGTGGGGACCAAAGTGCACCTTTTTCCTTGTGGCAGTGTATGTCAGGTGTTTTGTCCCAGAGAAAAAAGCTGACTAACACAACTCCACTGTATACTTGCAGTGAATTCCACAGGTTTTTTTTTTTTTTTTTTTTTTCTTGGCTCAGGGGACAGTAGCCAATGATTGATTAATCCCAGGAGCTGCAGGACAATGGCCAACAGACTGATCTGTCACATGCAAGGGTTCCCTTGAAATAAAAAAATAAAAAAAAAATTGAGGAGAGGAATTTTTTTTTTAAGAAACAGCAATGAGAGTTTATGCTGGAGTGAAAATTGACTAAAATAAGGACTCTGGGTTACTACATTAGCTTTTTATTACTTTAATCAACATCTAAGATAACCAATAGAGAGAGAGAGAGACAGAGAGAGAGAGAGAGAGAGAGAGAGAGAGAGAGAGAGAGAGAGAGGATTGTTTAGCTTCATGGCTTTGAAAAGTTCTGTCCATGACTGGGTGGACTCATGGCTTCTAGGCTTCTAGTCGCAGGGAATGTGGAGTGAGCAAAGTCACCCACCTTATCACAAGTCAAGGAACAGAGACAGAGAAGGGCAAAATCCCACAGTCCCCTTCACAGACACATCCCTAGTGACCTTCGGATCTACTGCTAGGCCTTACCTCTTGCAGAATCTACTGCCTCCCAATATCGAAGTTACTAGTTCGTGGACAAATTTTATTTCTATTCAAATTGATGAGTCAGAATTGTTAGCTTATTCTCGTTGGGTGAGAGAGGCTTTTGTCATTTGCAGTGCTGAGGATCTCCTGAGGCTCATGTGTCCCTGACAAGTGCTCTACCACTGAGCTGCATCCCTAGCCCTTTTCATTTTTTTTATTTTGAGATAGGGTCTCACTAAACTGCCCACATAGCCAGGTGTGCTTGTGGACTTTGATCTTGTAATCCCTCAGTTTCAGCCTCCTGAGTAGCTGAGATAGCAAGTATGTGCCACCTTTATCTAGCTCCATTAACTTACATTCTCTAACAGACATCAAATCAAGAATATCAAGGATTCCTTGTATTTGTTTTAGGATCTGGACATGGAACAATGCTGGTTGACTCAGGTTGAAAAAACTATGGGCTTCCTGAGAAGAAGCAATTATTCTACATGGAACGCTAGAGACAGATGAGTATTGATTTCAGGTTCCTGCTTAATATTTCCTGGGCAAGAAGGTGTTGAGATAAGGTCTTAGTATGTAGTTAAACTGATCTAGAACTCATTATGTAGCACAGGCTGGCTTGAACCTATGGTAATCCTCCTGCCCCAGACTCCTGAGTGCTAGGATTAAAGGCATGTGCCATCATGCCCAGCTGCTACCTAGTATTAAGGGTTCATTTTTCTCCAGAGCAAGGACTGCTGCCCTTTTCTGCTACAAGAAGAAAATAATGCTCCCTCCAGTCCATTTTCAGCCCCAACGATTTATGACAAAACACATGAACATTGCTTTGCCTTAGTGAAAAGAATGTCAGCTTTTAAGTTTAAACACCAGCACTACCCCTTGGTTTTATGGCCTTGAAAAAGATAATTAGCCTCTCTGACCTTCAGTGTCTTCTGCTGTGGAGGATTTAAGCCAGTAGTTGGCACATGCCAGCAAATGACTATATATATATATATATATATATATATATATATATATATATCCAAAAATGGAATTCAGGTTCTCATACTTGCTGGGCAGTGCTATGAGTATATGAGTGCTATGCCCCTGGGCTAAAACCTGGGCCTCCTATTATGATTATGACTCCAATTAGGCAGATCTGTTGAGTCTTGGACTTTCCTTTCAAAGAGAAGGGACATAATGGGTAATAATGCTTAGTCCTATTCTTATCTACCCCACAGGACAGCTCTGAGAGGCAAGGGTTACCGATGCAGTCCACATCATCAGCTTTATAATGGATAAGGAAACCAAGACTGAAAAGGTCATGAAATTTGTTCAAGGCTTCCTGACCAGCAACTGAGGTTTTAGACTAGTTCTGTTGGCTGGAATTGCCTGGTTTTATTGTTTTGTTTTGTTGGTTTTTTTGGGGCGTTGGTGTGGTTTGGCTTGGCTTTCTACTGTGTTGTTGTTTTATATGTGCACATGAACTTTGTACCTTTTTTTGTCCAGTTTTATTTTGTATTAGTACCTGCTTTGCATTACGTAATGACTACATTCCTCATGGAGAGCTTGCGCATCTGCGGAATACATCATGACGCTTTCTTCATCCTTTCCCTCCTTCTCTTGATCCTTTTCCCCTTAGAAAAAGCCCTATCTCTCTTTCCCATTATCTATCTTTTATTTATTTGTCATGTATTGGCTATCTGCATACAAAACATTGAACCTAGAGGCATATAACTCACCATATACTACACTAAAATCAAAATAGATCTGGGATGTAAACATTAAAACAGAAACACAGCCAGGCGTGGTGGCTCACGCCTGTAATCCCAGCACTCAGGAGGCTGAGGCAGGAGGATCCATGCGAGTTTGAGACCAGCCTGGGCTACAAAACTGAGCTCAAGGCCAGCCTGAACTGCATAGTGAAACCCTGTCTCAAAAAGGCAAAAATAAATAAATAAATAAATAAATAAAACAGAAACACATTATTTGCTGGAAGGTAAAACTCATAAGGACAGGATGTTCTGAACAGAACCCAACTGGCACAAGAAATGCTATCAAGGATCAACAAATAGTGTCACATCAAACTAGAAGGCTTTGAATTGACCATATAATTTTTTCTTTTGTTTTATTTTTGGTTTGGCTTGAGTTAGTTAGTTAGTTAGTTAGTTTGTTTGTTTTTGAGATAAGATCAGGCTGGACTCACTATGCAACCCAGGCTGGCCTCAAATTCAATCCTTGTGCCTCAGCCTCCTGAGTACACCACTACACCCAGCTACCTATGTTTTTTAGCATGTATCTCTGGATAACACACTGCCCTTGTGGTTCAACACTGAAACTTTATAGTGGCAAGAACAGCTATTCAGGCTACTGAGTAGCCAGGAGCTACTTCTGCACATCCAGGAGATGGTTTCAGGTTGATGGAGTAAATAGTCTCCATGATGCAATGGGGATCATCTACTATTAACTTCTACAGAATTCACAAGTGCCTGTGGTCACTAAAATAGCTTCATAGTGGGAGCAACAACAAAGAGTCGAGATCCATCAACTGGACTTGTTTGACTATGTTTTGAAAAGTAGACAAAGGATGGTTTTTGAACTATGATCATGATACAAAAAAGTGTTGGCAGGAACTCTCTAAGGATTATATCACACTCCATAGCATTTTTCTAAAAATAATAATGTTACAGAGAATGTGCTTAAAGCTTGACACAAACATTACTGTGTGCTATAGTCACCTCTGAGGGTGGTGACTGAGATAGCCTATCTGGACAACACCTAGCATGTTCCCTATAACTACCCTGCCCCCAGGAATGCCTTTGAAGTCATGAGAAACCCAGATTTTGCAGAAGGAATTGCATAACTTAGCTTCTTTGAAGATTAAGACATCTACTGTGGCCTTCTTACAATCAGTATATGTTATTTCTAACTGGACGATCACCAAATCTTTGTTTCCATTTTACTCCTGAGCTTAATTCAGAACTCCTAATTGCTGACTGTCTGTATGGGGGGTGGGAAACACCCACAAAATGCCTTTAGAGTCCATTGTCCTGGTCACAATCTATTTAATGCATGGGTTCACTGCCACTAAAGCAACTTCATCATTATACCTTTGATGCTTACATCTCATCTCACTTCCAACACTGTCAGTTTCCCAGCTTCCTCTTCTCCCCCACTATTCTTGGGATCTTTCTTCATCTATAATTGCAGGAAGCAAATGCTTTCTTTCAGCTTCCCATTGCAGCTCTCACTCAAACAGAGATGTCAGCATGTAACGGCAGTTCCACCTGATCTGCTTGGCAAATATTTATCCTTCAACCTTGATCACCCTCCAAGGTGTGATGTAGTCATGAAATGGATTGTTGGCTCAGGACATGCTTTGGTATGATTTTTCTCATACAGTGATAGACAATCAGAACACACAGAGATCGTATATAAATGTATATGTAGTCAGCATTTAAGTACGTAGTCATAATAAGCCATGAGTTTTGGCTTTGGCAGTTGCCTTTTTGGTAAAGTTACTTGTTTGTTTCTTCTGTCCAACAAAGTGGTTCATACTTTTTTTTCTTTTATATATATGATATGTCCATAGGACATGCTGTCATCAGTGTGCCCAGATATCCACTATGGCCACTCTAAGTTAGATTTATGCCATGGATCTCCCACCAGGAACAGATCTAGAATTTATAGGGCTGGGGATATAACTTAGCCCCACATTTCCTGCTTGGCAAGCACAAGGTCCAGAATTCCATTTCCAGTTCAAAATAAAACCTTAGATAGAACTTGTGAGCCTAGAGCATCTACAAATTTGGATAATTTCTTCAAGAAAACAATTATACATTTAAATGTTTATTTACTATCCAAATATAAGCTCCTCAAATCACAGTTTTTTGTTTTTTTGGTTAACATATACCACATAACATCAGAAACATACAAAAATATGACTTTTATGATTGCTTCTTTTTTTTTTTTTCTCTCAGAACCTGAGATCAAACTCAGGACCTTGCACTTGCCAGGCAGGCATGTGTACCCCTGAGCAGATCTCCCCGACCCTATGATTGCTTTCATGGACTGCCTTCCTAAAATGTTTTCTCTAACTCTGACTGTGGTCTTTGGTTGGCTCTTCATACTGTACCAACTGGGCAATATCATTTTCTGAAGAAACAGTAGAAAGGCATTATTTCATCCTGTAGAATAATATTGTCTTAATTTATTGGTCACATAGAGTAGTCTCTCTAGATTTTATGATATTTTGTTGCTAATGTCATGGAATTCTTAGGATTATTGTCAAAATTAGACAGACTTCCTTCATGTCCCTTTCATGTAGGAACTTCAGAGTTCTGGGCATAGGAGTCTGTGGTAGAGTACTTGCTTAGCACATTTGAAGTCCTAGATTTACTCCTCATTATCATAAAGACAAAACAAATGAAATAGCCTTTAACTGAAAATGTGCAGGGAATTTGGCAGGTGTGTGGGCACATGCCTGTATCCCCAGCACTCAAAAGGCTAAGGCTGTAGGATTTTTGCAAGTTCAAGGCTCCCTAGACTATATAATGAATTCAGTTCTAGCCTGAACCACATAGCAATATGCTGTCTCTAAAACTAAAAGAAAAGAAAGAGAGAAAGACAGAGGGGGGGGGACCAGAGAGATAGCTCAACAAAGAGCCTGCTTAGACAAGCATAAGGACCAGGGATTGATCCCTGGCATGCTGAGCCTGCAACAGAGCCAGGACATGGTGGTACACACCTATAATCCCAGCACTGGGGAAGCTGAAAACAGGAGAATCACTATGAGTCCCTGTTCCCCATACATTAAAAAGCAAAGAAGAAAATGTGTGGGGAATTTATAATTGCACATGATGCATTTTGCTATATATTATTGACAATAGAGAAAGACCTTTTTTAATTGTTGTCATGAGAACAAAATCCCTTTCCAACCCCTCTTCACAATTGTAGGCATATAATAATTGGAAGAATTTTCCAGACTAGTTTCTGACTCCATATTTTTCAAATATTGTTTTCCACTTCCCAGCGTTGGAACAAGCACTGTAGAACACTTAACCTCTGCACTTAGCAGATGCTTTCTTGCCTTTAAGCCCAGGAACCTAGGAATAGAAAAATAAAGGTTTATCCATTTAGAGCTTGCATCCTAGAAGCTGATGTTAGCTGGGTTGAGGAGAACAGAAAACAGAGGGGTTCTTACCCCTCTTTTCCATATAGAACCCATGATGGGAACTCATGCTGGCCTTAGTCTATTAAAAGTAGTACAGTATATTAAAACCAATGGTGAGGGCCACAGAAATAGCTCAGCAGTCTAAGCGCCTGCTTAGGCAAGCACAAGGACCCGGTTCAATACCCACTACCCATGCCATGCAGGCCCTGCCCTGGAACTCCAAGCCAACCACCAACATTGAGTGTGGTGGTGCATGCATGTAATCCTAGCACTGGGGAGGCTGAAAACAGGAGAATTACATGAGTCCAAGCTGCATAGTGAGACCTTGTAACAACTACATAAAAAAAATTTTTTTTTAATTTTTAAAAGATTGTGTATGGTGTTAGATGGAAATAGGTCTCAGTTATCTTTTCTGAACATCGCTTGGATAGGGTCCAGATCCCTCATCACAGACAGCATAGAGGACTAGGCAAGCAGCTAGATGAAGAATTCTACAGGACAGACCAGCGAGGAGCTGCATGAGGACAGTGGGATCAGCTGGTATGGAGGTACACATCTGTATTCCCAACACTTGGGAAGTTGAGGCAGGAGGACTGCTGTGAGTTCTAGAGCAGCCTGGGCTACAGAGTGAGTTCAAGACCAGCTGGCACTGCATAGTGAGGTTTTTGCCTGAAAAAGATAAAAAAATAAAGACCAATGGACTCCAGACATGCATTCATTCAGACATCATGCTTGGCAGGTGGTCACAGAAAGGAAGAGCTCCACCCCAGGCAACTCCATCCCTCTAGCTCTTGTTCTAAGAGTAGCAGACACAACAGAATCTAAAAGAATAGGTTCAGTCTCGAGTCACAAGGAAAATCCTTGAAATCCCCCACTGACATGTATAATGCCTAATATTTATCATATTACCATTGTATCACCTTTTCAAGTTAATCCTCACAATAACCCTAAAGTAGAGCTACTATTATAGTTTACAAGAAGAAATCAGATAGTTTTTCCAAGACCACCTACTTTGTGAAATAGTTGAGCTGGGCTTTGAACCAAATGCTGGTCTGCTTTGTAGAACTCTAGAGTTCTACTTTGAACTACCTAGCCCAGTTGTCAATAGCAACTTGAAGAACTCTAGCTCTTCACATTAAGAGTAACATACTGCTATCATTTATATCACTTACGGCTCCTAATATTTTATTGTTAATTGTTATAAGCTAGCTTAAGCGACTCCATTTTGTATTGCTTCATGAGCTGCTTGTCCTTAGGCTCACCTCACCCACCCTATAAAATATGCTAGCCCTTTAGAGACTAAATAGGACCCCAAGCACTTTAACACTCAAACTGGGAATTAACTTAACCTCTGCCCTAGTTGACACGAGCCCTCTTACCCTGAGACAAACTATGCCTTTGTTTTAGTTTGGTCCAAACTCTGATATGACCAAAACTTTGTATTTCTCTTGTTGTAAGAAAACTCCGATTTTTGCTCTCTATAACAAACTTTGTCCTTGTGGAAAACTGACTGTGCTCTCTGTAACAGACTTTGTGATTGCTGCACTGTAAAAACCTTGTTCTCACCATAAATTTCCTCCCTGACCCTGGTGCCAAATGTCCTTCCTGATTACAAACAGAACAAGCCCTGTAACATCCCCTCTCCCTCCCTAACCCAAATGTCTTGCAAAATTCTGTCCAATAAAGACAAGCTCTCCTTTCTTCACCCCAGCCCTCCGTGATTTCCCTTTAAATATCTTTGTTCTCTCTCAGCGAATGCTCCATTCTCCTGACCCACAGGCTTAGCCAAATAAAAGCCCTTCAAATTTTTGCTTTTGGATCTTTGTTTTCATCATAACATGCAATATTAATATTGTGTTAAAAATTTTAGTATTGTTGCCAAAGCTAGGAAAACTTTCATCAGGTCTCTTTCATGCAAGAGCTTTAGATTCTTAACTCTTGGTCCTTCCATGCCTCCAACATCCTCCTCCCATCAGCACCTGCTTTCCTCAGAGCTCCTGACCACACGGCCGTATCCTGGCTAACACAGATAGTGCCCATGGAAGGAGCTAGAGTCTGTACCAAGCAGGCAGACAGTTGATGCTCCCAGAGCCCCTGGCTTACTGGGTACCAGAGCTGAGAATCATATACAGAACCATGCTTCATTCCTAAGTACTTTTGTTTATACTTAAGGATTCCCGTCCTTATCAAGAACTTCGCAGGTTCTCATCACCAGGGAGAGGCTTCTCACAGTCTCTCTTCCATTTCTGGCCTCACCTATCTGGCCGGGAGTCTCAACCCCTTCCAAGAGGGCATGCCTGGAACTAATGGTGGGCCTTCTTCCACCATACTTCTCATCTTGCTCTCTACTAATCCTACCTGTCCTTCCCAGAGGGCATTGGATGTTTAATCAACATAGCACAAATCCATGTACATCAGTGACAACAATCTGTAAAAATAGTCACTGGGAGGAGCAAAACAGGGATCCAAAGAGACTTGTCTTCACTAGCTCTATTTTGGCCCCAGTTCAGTAATTCAAAATTGTTTTAGAGGGAGCCAGTAAGATAGCTCAGTGATCTAAAGTGCCTGCTTAGGCAACTGCAGGAACCAAGGTTCAATCCCCAGCACCACATGCTGTGTCAGCCCCACCCCCAGGGCAGGCTGAGCTGGCCATAACATGAAAGAAAGAAAGAAAGAAAGAAAGAAAGAAAGAAAGAAAGAAAGAAGAGTTTGGGAGGACCAGGGACTTACCTCAGTAGTATAGAACCTGCCTGGCAAAAGCAAGGCCTTGGGTTTGATTCCAGGTACCAAAAAATAATAATAATTATCTCATAACAGATGTAAAAAAGAAAAATCATGGTTAGGAATTTCAGCACAGATGAAACATTTTCTTCCTAATCTTATTGTGGAACTGAAAATGTGCATGTCTACATGGGGAAACAGTACTGTAGAGTCTCATTTGTAGACAATATTTAACCCTGAAGGTCAAGACCAGTACCCTCTGCATCCCATCCCACTGGATGATGACTGAGAGGATTTATCAAATCCAGGTGAATAAAGAAGCACTATTGGAAATTCACCATGACTGTAGGCATGACAGTTTTTGTTATTTAAAAAAAAAAAAAAAAAAGGCAAATTGGACCAGGGATATAGCTCAGTGGCACAGTGCCTGCCTGGCAAGTGCAAGGTTCTGAGTTTAATTCCTGGTACCAAAAAGAAAGAAAGGAGGGTTATTTCTCATGATAAGACTTGAAATAATATTTACAAAAAGCATAAATTTTGTCTTAACTGTGCCAAAGACACCTATTTACATGAGTGATTAATATCTTTCATAATGTTTTTATGCAAACTGGGGAACCCCTAGCCTCTCTGGGGAGTTGATCATGGCAGAGATTACGTACTATATGCAGAAGACTGCTAACTGGATATTTAAAATGAAAGTCAAGAGAGCTCCAAGGAACCACTGCAGATTCAGGTACAAACACAGATGCCTGAGGAGGGAGGTAGCAAAACAACCATCTCTGATAGAAAGACAGAAAGTGGGATTTTATGTGATAAAGTAACTACTGATGAGAGCTAAGATGGAAACAAGGGACTAAAACATGTTAGACTTGGGAGGGTGAGCAGAATCCACTGAGGCAAAGAAATGCCTGATATATACAGTAGGCGTCAAGAAAGAGAAAGGAGAAACTAGTTAACAATTCAGGAATCAAAAAATAAAAAACAAACAGTAGAGCTGGGCGTGGTGGTGCATGCCTGTAATCCCAGCATGAGTTCAAGGTCAGCCTGGGTTACCCAGTGAGTTCCAGACACTATACAGTGAAACTCTACCTAAAAGACAGACAGACGGACGGACGGACGGACGGACAGAGACAGAGACAGAGACAGAGACAGAGAGAAAATGGAATGTATGGTATGATTCTGGAGAATCTGAATCTACTCATTAAAAAATGTTATTCCCAAGCTCTACAAGCAAGGAAAGAAAAATAAGATCCTGGTTTCTAGCCTGTCCTTCCTGACATCCACTAAAGCATTTCCCTAAGGCAATAGTTAAACCGGCTACTCCCGCTTCGGGAATAGGGAAGATAGAAGGATACAGACAACCAAGGCAGGAGGAACTATAAAGGATAGTGGCAGAAAGTGCCCGATACAGTAAAGATTCTGGAGGTCCTGCTAAGAAAGCATGCAGATGAGCACAGTGTCTGCAGTGGGGTGGGCACCTGCATGATTAAGCCTCAGAGGACTGACATTGGGCCAGTAGCAGTGATCACAGACAGGATGGACTCTGCAGTCATAGCTCATTTGACACCAGGACTATCTGCAGTTCAATGCACGCAAGCAGGTTTCTTTGGTTTGTTTCTGTGGTGCTGGAGATTGAATCCAGGGCCTCACGCATGCTACAGGAGGAGTCTTCTACCGAGCAGGGTGCAAACCTAGCCCAGAATTGGGTGGCTTAAATCTAAAACTTTATGATTCCCCAGAGAGTATGCCACCTTGATGGCATTCAGTACAATCTCCTAGCCTACCGTAGAGGCACAGAAAAGCTTACCCCACCTGCCAGAGGCCCCTGTGTTAGAGGTTAAGCATTTAGCATGCCTGAGGACTAAAGGAACATCTGTGCTAGTTACAGTTAAGCAAAGAAATGAAGACTTCAATGCATCATGCATTTATAATCACTTATCAGGTCTTAGACCCAAGGACACAAAGCTTCTAGAACAAGGCATACCACACTCCTGGTGGCCATAGCCTACGACCCAAGAATACCAGAAAAGGAAACGGTGGTTCTAGACCCTTCTCCCTTGCTGAGACCTGATTTAAGTTGGAACTTATCTCTTGCAAATAGTTTCTCTATGTTTCTGAAGTAAAGATGAGTAAGCTCCCTGAGGGAACAGTAACCATCTAAAAAGGACAGGCAGATATTTTTCGATTCCAAAATCATGTTTAAGAAAGAAATCAATATGCATAATAATTGCCGTAGTTCCCTGAGCCCCAGGAGTAACTGCATGAAAAGATAACCAGATTTAAAATCAAAGCAAATGCCTTGTTGCACTGCCCACCCTAAAGGCATAAATTCCTTCATACCTACCTTACAATAAACTTTACCTAGACTTTTTTTTTTTTTTTGCAATGGGGTCGTGCTATATAATTCAGGTTGGTCTTCAACTCACTATGTAGTCCAACCTGGGCTTGAACTTGTCAGGCACTCCTACTCTCTCAGCCTCCAGAGTTCTGGGATCACAGGCTTCTACCACCCACATGGCTTGACTGAATGAATTATTTGATCAAGTACTCAAAGGACCAGGCAACAAGGGCTGGCTCCTCACAGTGTCAGAACCTGGCTTCTGTTGACTTCTGTAGACCTTCAGTGGATTCCTCTACAGGTAGACAGTTGTAACCTGTGCAGGATAAGTACAAAGACATCATTAAAATTCATTTTCTTCTAGTAGGTGTGTGTGGACACAATCTAATCTTGAGGGGAAAATTAGGTTATTTCAACATTTAAGTGGAATAATAATTGATAATATAATTACCAATGGATAATATTTTTGTTCAGCTGATTTAGGCTGACAGTAATAGGGGACATAACCAAAACTGTCATCAACAAAAAGAGAAAGTAATAGTTTATACAATATAGCCATAAGTGAAAGGCAGGATGGTTGCAGGATCAACTACTCCCTTCTTCAATGACAGTATAAAGAAAGCAGTGGGATTTTTTTCCTTCCAATTTTCTGCTTCTTCTGTTGGCTGAATATGGTCCATACATGTATCCCTGATAGTTGCAAACTGGCTACTAAAGGCATAAAGACAGGAGAGTGTGAACAAAAGAAGGTCCATTTCCAGCCTTCAACCTCTTTATGATCATCAGAAGAAAAATTTCCCAGGCCCCCTTAGACTTTCTCTTTTTTATGGCTCAGAGTTGCTGTATGTGCTCATTGCCAAACTAATTTCTTACCCCAAAAAAATGAACTTGCCATAATTATATCAGAACAATTATGGAACCAGATTTCCTTGTATGATATAAATTGCCTGATACCTGAACATAGTTGGAATTCCCTTAGCAAGAAAGAAGACAGACGTGATGGTACACGCCTGTAATCCCGGCACTCAGGAGACTGAGGCAGGAAGATTGTTGCAAGTTCAAGACCAGCCGATGCTACAAAGTGAACTCAAGACCAGCTTGAGCTGCATGGTGAGACTCTCTCTCAAAAAGACAAAAGAAAAAAAAAAAAAACAGGAAAGGCTTATTTTGCTTCTCCATTTCATTCCAGTCCATGATCAGGAGGAGCCATTGTTCTTGGCCTCTGGTGGGCCTGCTGGGCGGAGGAAACAGAGAATGTGAGCAAAACCGCTCAACTCATGCTTCAGAGGCAAAAGAAACAAAGCAGCCTCACCCCACCCTTCCAGGGTACAACCCATGGCATATAGACCTCTCACGCCCCACACTAAAGTTCCTACCGACTCCCAGTAAGTGCCATCATATGGAGGCCAAGACGACCACACGGACTTTGGGGGACATTTAAGATTGAACCTGAGAAGCGTAAGAAGTTGCACCACTGGTGGTGGTGAAGGACCTTGCAGTCTGAGCTGTGCTTGGCCTTCCTTTGATCTAGGACATTCACCCAGTTTCTATGAAGCGCTACCCTTTTTTATTGCCACATAGGTACTTATGATACAGTTCTCTATAACTTAAGGCAACTTGAATAAGTGTTTGGTTTTATTCCTCCAGAAAATTAATTCAGCCGACAGATACAAGGTGGAGAGACTGAATGAGATCTACAGATTTGTTTCGTTTGGCACTGACATAATTGGCCTAAGAAGTGATTTTCTTTAAATTCCATAAATTATTTTTAATATTTAAAAGTCAAAATATTGTTTGTATTTTTAAAAATAAGATTTCTGGATTCTCATGAAAAGAAAAAAAAAAAATCAGAAGATCTGACCACCTGGGCCAGTCGGCCTACACAGTGATCATTGTCTGCAGCTAATTAACAGATCTGCCTTCAAAGGGTCAGGAAATAGAGTCTTCAGCTTCCCACGGACCGCATTTCCTATGATTCTATCTGCTTTGTCTACCTCAAGCATTTGAGTTCACAGCCCCTGGCTCCTAATCAAAAACAGTCACAGAGTTTCCTAATGAGCCTGAATTAACAAAATCCAGTCATGACCATTGAACCTAAGATCAAAAAGAAAATACATAGAAGGAAGGAGGAAACCATCAGGAGGCCTGAGACCCGAGACCTATCATTTCCAATGAGAAACGATCTGAAACTCGGCCTCCCTCCCCCCTTGCCCTAGGAATCTTGGGAAGCCGGCCAACCCTGATAGGAGAGAAGAGCGCATCCCATTGTTTCTTCTTGGTCTCATCTGCGACTGTGTCACGGGAGACCCAAAGCACAGGATCTGATTACCTGTGCCTGTGATTTCAGCTTGCAGAACAAGCCTATTCCCATTAGGGACAGTGTACAGTTACTATCTGACACGCTCTCAAGATCTGCCAACAGTATTCTTTTCAGGAATTTCTTACTGCTACTGCCCTCCCCTCCCTCACACAGAGGCATTCGACCCATTTGACATGCTTGAGGGCAAGCGGGCCCAGGGAGACAGAATTGATTTAGATGGGACTCAGTGCTATTGGCTCTCTCTGTATTTTTTCAGGATTTCTAGTTTTCTCATTTTTAAATCCCTCATTCCTGACCATGTCCATTAGAACCCATACTTCTTGCTAAATGTCTGGGTCCAAGCCAGGCAGAGGCCAGGAAGCATAGTTCCTCCGATTACTTTTAATGAATGCCTAATAACCTAGTAAACTAATTCAGATCAGGCCTGCTAAAATGTTCTTTTTTTTTTTTTTTTTTTTTTTTTTTTTTT